>JAPTHA010000009.1:7645686-7658370 GCA_029814585.1 Gymnapogon annona
AATTCTATGACATTTCGTTACCAGATTCATTGTGTGTGTCTGTGTAATGACAATAAAGGAAGTCTAAGTCTAAGTAATAATAATAATAATAATAATAATAATAATAATAATAATAATAATAATAATAGTAAGACAAACAGTAGAAATAACAGTGGAATAAAGATAGTAATACAGTACATAACAGCAGTATACAGTACCCATGGTAGCACGATCGTATATAATAATGATAATAGTATTAATGATTATAAAGTGTACTCATTGAAGCCATGCCATTAGTGTGATCGGTCTTTAGTGTCTGGAAGGCATAAAGCCCCAAACATCCTACGGCGAACATAATTATGTACTGATCTAAAATGTTTAATACCTGTTTACACACTGGGAACAGCCAGCAGTAAGTAGCACTAGGTCTTTATGGGTTAATATTACATGGAATGAAATGACATAATGTGAAAATTAGATTACCTGTTCTGTAAACACTCCTCCCTGAATCATGTCAGATTCACACAGATAGCAGTCGACATTGGTGGTGAAAACAATAACTCCAATCATCTCACAGTGTCATCTACTAATACGCCTTCTGTAAACTGTTTTAATTGAGTCAATTACTACACATACTGTGTCACTAAAAGGCAAATAGTCCTTGATAATTTATCCTCATCCCTACACTCTGTCTGTCTTTAGTCACTTTCAATATGTTGTCTTAACAGAAATGTAAATGTGGCGCTTTCTCCAGAGTATCACCCATTATCACAACAAATAGATCCCTTTCTGTTTGGCTCCTCTTTGATATATTGATCCCACTACTGCTACCGCCATTAAAAAACTCTTTGCAGAACAGCAGTTCCCGGTCAAAGGCCACAACCCTAAGTACTCGGGCTTGTTTGCACATTACACACATTATTTATAATGGAATACATGGCTTGATGAATGAGCTCCCATGATCTTCCTCTTACTCTTCCTATTGAGCAGACATGTCCTCCTGAAGGGAGGGCTTGACAGAGGGGGAGAAAAAAAAGAGGAGAGCATGCGTTTTAAATTAATCAATCCTTCTCATTTCCCCGTCTCCTCCTAGGCAGACAGACCTCTCCTGGAGGGGGGTCTGTGGCAGCGGGGAGGAAAAACAACAAAACACTGTCATCTGTTTTCATGGTGGTGGCAGAGGCCCAACCACTAGCTGTGCCTTGGCCAAATGAGAGATAGAAAAGGGCAGAACGAAGTGAGGATGTGACCAGTAAATGGCTGTGAGCGTGGCAGAAGGATCGAGTGGGGGAAAGGGAAAGGTGTAGGAGGAGGGATTTAGGAAAGAAGAAGTAATGAGAAGAGAGCAGGAAGCCACATGTTAAGAGTAGGGTTGGGATAATAGCAGAGGATCTTGGGATACGATGGCCTCCATACGTGTAAAAGGTAGCTCACAGATGACAGTGCAGTGGTATACTGGGGCACTGATCCAGAGTCACAGAACCCCAGGGGAAGAGTCTCTTCCCCCAGTCAATCAGCATGTCTCTCGGCCACTTCTCACTCTCTCTCTCTCACAATTTCTTTTTCTCTCCATTGCACTCCTTCCACTTCTTCTCTCTCTCTCAATTTCTATTTCTCTCCATTGCACTCCTTCCATTCACTTCATTGTTATTGTTGTTCCTGTGTTATCCAATAAAACTCCTTGCCTCCTTGTTTTTTTCCCCCCACTGGTGCTCATAATCAAATTAGCTTTGCTCCAAGTAGCGAGAGGAAAAGACTAACTCTCAGTGCAGACACCAAACAGACAACGCCCTTCAACTGACATTTGTTTTCTCAATAACTTGTGGCTTAGGCAATGACGAGAGAATGGTAGATGTCACACTCCCACATGGGACTAAAGTGCACGTACACACATGAATGCATGTGGCGTAAACAGAGTATTAACTAGGTTTAAGTCAGTGACAACAAACTCAGAGCATGGGTTTTCCCGGAGGTATAAGCTGGATTTCTCATGGAGACTATTGTTTTGCCATAGGCTCTTGTTTACAACCACGTCTGACCTTGTTGGCACGTGTCACTGTTGCTGTTGTGGAATTGATGTTTCTGTGTACATGTCTCTGTACATGTTCTAAGTGTGTGCATTCACAAACTCCATAAATGATGATAATCAGTTTGACTTGTCAGACAGGTTTGGTGCTTTATACTGTGTAACATTTAAAGGCACAGTGTCAAGGATTGAAAAGATCCAGTCCATGCAATAACATACATTTAAAATGGCCTGAAAATGGGAATTGTTGTGTTCCCCTTTAAGCTTGAAATGAAGTGCTTTATACTGTGAGAGCAAGAAGGGAGTTTTCCGTAATGCCTGCCATGTTTCTACAAAAGCTGAGGATGAACAAACCAAACACTGGCTTTAACAAGGGAGGGCTTTCATTTTGTGTGTGCTTTTATCAGCCTTTATAGCTTCTCTTACCTGCTTCGAAAAGAAATGTGAGGCAAGCAATAATCATTCAGTTCCAATCTGCAACTGTACCAGTAGATGTCACTGAATCCTACACCACCGCTTTAATAAAACACACCTGGGTCTGACTTTTACTGGTGATGAATTTATTCCTTATGGTTCACAACACTGACCAAATATGGAAGAGATTTATTTGCAGTGACAAAAACCATTTGTTTACAGATCGAGCGAACAGCTGTTGTTGATAATAGCTGAACAGACAGCTGATTTTATCAATCAAGAAAAATGCTTTGTATTCTGTTCGCCGCCTGCTATAATTGTTAAATGTGTGTGTGTGTTTTTTTTGTCGCTGCTGTACTGCACCGATCATCATTGTTAATGCTACCTGTATGCATAAGCCTTCGCTGCCATGGCCACTGTTTATCCAGCCTACCAGATTCAGATTCAGATTCAGATTCATTTTATTGTCAAGCACATGAGCAGCCACGATGATACTAATTGCCCAAGAGCTCGCTTTTCCTTTGAGCCATTCCATACATTGTGCCTTTAGATCCATCTGTGTTCCCATCTTAAACTTATCCATCTTTCACTTTCCAAAACTGGAAGAGGAGACGAAAAAGCACCACTCCCATTCATAAATAATGTGCATGGGGTGTGGGGGATGTGAGCTACTGTTTCTTTGTATGTGTGTTTGAGATGAGTGATGGACCTTTGCAAACCCACTGGATATCTGGGGGAGTGAAACCACTTCTGATCCCGGTGTTAACTTCACAGATGGAGGTGAAGAAAATAGCAACTGGGAGTACAGTCAAATGTTTTTATCCTTTCCCCTGTGAATTTTTTTTCGTAACAGTTTTTGCAGTTTCCTTGGAACAATTGCATTTGACCACAGCTTTAGAAACCAATATATAATGAGGTGGAGGTGGAGATGAAGGGTACCGAATATGAGCCAAAGTGTAGTTGGTGTGATTTTTGACACGTCAATCCATTCTCTCTCAACCTGTCTCTTGTGGTGAAATTGCAGATTCTATTACTTGGCATTTCTCCTCACCTTGACCCATGTCGGCTGCTAAAAGCATGATAGATCCTTGTTAGAGCCATAGAGGACAGTCAGTCATTTGTGGTATATACGTTCTTTTTTTGACTATCACATAAACAACAAGGAACTTGGTGAGTGATACTGGTTCATACTGAAACATAGAATGTGATTGTATTGTAAAAGAAAAACTGAAAAAGGAAGGACTGGAGATCCTTTTAGACTGTAGGAAGAGATCAACCTGCGCTCTCTGCAGATACAGGCGACTTATTCTAAGAGATAATAGCACAAGTCTCACTGTAGTGTGATGAAAATGTCAATTACAGTCTGTAGTTTTGGTCACATTTTAATGCTGTTTTAATGCAGTGACTATAGCATGAGCACATTGCCGATGCTGCTCTGTACCTATGCAAATTCTGAATTTCCTTCAAAATATAAATGCCCCCCTGCAGTCTTTTACTTGTGTTTGCCGATAATGATAAAGTACATGTGGTGCTGTGCACAGACGTAACACGCAGGGGGAAAAAAAATAAATTGAATTCCATAAAATATTCTGTTCCTCTGTTATTTTCTGACTCCAGTAAGATGAGGAATGCACATTACCTTTCCATGCCAGAGGTTTATATGCATCTGTGCTCACTTGTTACATGTAATTGAAAGGAACGACTTCTGAAAATGAGATGCCATGGAGGAGATCTTTAATCACATCAAGATCACGGAAAGAAATCCAGCACAATTTCCACCTTCATGCAGGGCTCTACACGAGCGACACAACTGCAAATATTCATGAATGAAATATATCAGGGGAGGGGTGGATTTTTATGGATTGTTTTATCATGTTATTATATATTATTTGACTGAACCAGACTCTGTGAGGGCAACCATACTTAGACCAGCAGTCAGTGCAACGATACTTTAACTGATGTCTTATTTTGCAACTGAGTCACTGAGTTCATTATATGTGATCTAATACATACTAATGGTTCAATTTAACCTGGATGGTGCAACACGGAACTCTAACGACACCTACTGTTGACATTCTGAAATAATATGTACCGTAATTGAATGATCAAATGAGATGAAATGTAACTCCAAATAGAAAAAAAACTACATCATAAAATACATTACTTTGGTTTTTGCCTCATGAAGAAATATTGAGTTAGAAAAGTGGATGCTGCATCATCAATGATCTAGCACCGTCGATTAATTAATTATGGAATAGAAATATCCTTGGTGGGAAAAGAGTATCAGTGACTGACAAGTGTGACATTTGATTTATAAAGCTTTTGCAAACATTACATTAAAATAAACACTGACCTTGAAATAATTCATTCCCGCAATACTTCGAAAAGATTTTAGCCCGGAAATAATACTGTCAGGGGTACTTTGGCCATGCACATTGGAAAGGGATTGGTGGATTTTGCAGGAATGTTGCCTGTAAGGTCAGACAGAGGGTAAAATTTAACACCATAAACAAAAAACAAAAAACGTCAGGACGCACAGTGTAGCAAGAGAAGTATTGGATCAGTCTGCACGTGGCTCCGCTGCCGCCAGAACCTGACATGGTTCGTAAATAGAAGTAGAGGTTAAACTTAGCCCAAATTAATAGCTCTGTGATTAAACCCCAGCTAGAATTGGACGCTAGTTTGTTGTCGGGTGAGTCTATATTACTTTGAAAGTGAAGCGTCAGATGTTTATGACCTCAACGTCAGTATAAATTGTCCTGAAATAACATCGGTTCTGCTTCTCATTAGCTTGTCCATAGTTAGCATCATGGGGACATCGTGTAATGTGCTTTTTTTCGCTTTTGTTAGTTTGAGGAAACAAGTCAAACATGTCATTCGTTCATTTGTACATTCACAACACTATAATAGCATGTTGTCACTACAAATACATGGTCGGGAATACCAGTCAAGACCAGCGTCGGCTTTGTATTTTTTTATTCGTCGATTGCGGCACAGGGCGTTCCCTTCATTGGTTTTATGTTAAATTATAGCAACTTGTAAATATCATGTATCATGTATGTAAACACACACTGCAACTACTATCAAGCAAAGTGAACGTACCACCAGCAGCAGCAAGTTAGATATGCACAGTAGAGTATTCCTTCCTGCTAACCTAAAAATACTTACATATCACACCTGAAAAAGGACCTCAACTTCAAATGAATGAATGAACTTTAAAGGTCTATTTACGCGAAATTTAAATCTGTAAAAAATGAATTTATCAAGACACTCGTGTAGTACCAGTTTTACCTTTTAATGTGTGCGTGCATACTTTATAACCTGTTTGAACAAGAGTCAACCTGTTTCTGGGTGTGTGTGTGATTATGTATCTACATTTAACGCAGCCACTATGAAGTATATCCTGGTCACTGGTGGTGTCATATCTGGTATTGGTAAGGGCATCATTGCCAGCAGCTTGGGAACAATCCTCAAGGCCTGTGGCCTTCATGTCACAGCTATCAAAATTGATCCATATATCAACATCGATGCTGGCACCTTTTCACCTTATGAGCATGGTGAGTTATTGAATTCATTCAGCAGCTCTGGTTTGTATGTGTAATGAAATCACTGCATGTTAAGACAGGACTGTATCATCTGTTGAGCTTAAAATAAAGCTAGTATTGTATTGTTCCATATAGTGCAGTATTGTTATAGATTCAGACATAATATTTTTACTCTGCAGGTGAAGTCTTTGTTCTCGATGATGGCGGTGAAGTGGATTTGGACTTAGGGAACTATGAGCGTTTCCTTGACATCCGCCTCACTAGAGACAACAATCTTACTACTGGAAAGATCTACCAGTCAGTTATCAACAAGGAGAGGAAGGGAGACTATCTGGGAAAGACTGTACAAGGTGCGAGATTACTGTAGCTCAGCAGAAAGAGACTTTGTAGAGAAAGCTCTATGTCTAGTGAACAGGTTGGATAGTTTTAGAAAATTAACTTTAAATGTTTCTCTCCTTTTCTTCAGTGGTGCCGCATATCACAGATGCCATCCAGGAGTGGGTTGGAAAGCAGGCTAGAGTCTCAGTTGATGGTGACGGTGCTGAGCCTCAAGTTTGTGTCATAGAGGTATGTTGGATTGTCTGCCTTCACATCAGCTTCTTTTGCTCAGAAAGACTGATTTGTATTCCGTGAGCACAGTGACAGCTTTGTTTGTGTATTTTTAACAATATTAATGTAAGTGGTTCCCATTGGAATGGAAATGCATTTCAAAGCAATGAGAATCTTTGTTCTCTTGATGGTAGAATACATAGCAGAATGTAAATGATTGGGTATGCTAGTAGTGGCTTTTCCATTGGACATATACGCAAAACTTTAGTGATGTTTACTAAATGTTGAAAAACAGAAGTGGGTAATGTACTTTTTCCATTAAATCACAAATGCAAAGATGCTTATTTATTATTGATAAATGTCATGAGACATTCGCGATAATCAATAAATCGATTAATCGCACAATAATAAAAAATGAGCTTGATAAGTTTGCCGGGCATGATAATTTTTTATTTACCAAAGACACCGGAAAATGAGTTAAAATCACTGTATCAGTGGTGACTGACTAATGAACCGTCTCATTTTGCTGAGAATGAGGAGTGAACGCTCCTGTCACTCACTCTCTCTCTGTGTGGGGGCGGGGCTCCAGAAGTGCAGTGTGAGGAACAGAGGGAGAGATTTGGAGAAAATAAAATAAGTTTCTAAGACTAAAGTAACAGTTTACGAATAGATACACTGAGGAAGCAAAACAAATGAGCGTGTGAAGCACAGACTCAATGAGCCACTATCAACATGTGTTTGAAAGGAGTTCACACAAAATGCGGAGTTTATGGTAAACGAAACATGGTAAGCTCGCACCTTCAAACACACTCATGCACACACACACACACACCCATCGTAGTTTTCCCAGCTGGAAAAAAAAGCCCTCACCAAACAGACAGAGGAGCAGTGGACGAGGTCCCGACAGACAGACCACCATCACTATGACAATTGTAAAGCAAACTCAGTGGAGTTCACTGCATCCATAAACACACACACCACCGTCCAAAGCACACACATCTTTAACACTGTCCAAAAGATGGCGTTTCCACAAATTTTGGTTGTTTTGGTTATTTCTTTTTTATATTTACATTGTCTTTTTCTCATAACATAATAATAGGCAATAATATATCTATAATATATCTATATTATATATCCCATAATATATCCACTTTTAAATATTCTTAAGAAATACAAGCGTATTTATCTTTAAAAGGGTGTACTTGCATTGTTATACCATTATTATTAGTTGAAAAAGGGTATCAAAACGGCAATATTATCGCTTATCGCAATAATTCCTGGGACAACTAATCACCCGGCAACATTTTTTATCACGACAGGCCTACATGTATGTGGTGATGAAGATAAATATCACATTGATTTACAGATATATTCATTATTATATATTACCAAACCACTAGTGAAAGGAATGGTATTTAAAAGTATGTAAAAGAACCCTGTTATGTAAGTTGGACACTGTTACCAAATGATGCTGGGGGTTGCTTAATAAGCTAAAAAAAAAACCCGGTGATATACATGAAGTGCCTCACAATATAGAAATAAAGTGCTTCATTATATTGAATAAAAGGTATGTCATCTTGAGGGAATTCAAACCATAAAAAGGTATTATAATGCTTGCTTTCCTTCCCCCTTCTTTTCTTCTGGTACATTCATCAAGCCAGTTTTTACAGTTATAGGGAGATGATATTTTGGCCTTTTTAAGGTTAGTCTGGTTTATGTTTAGGTGCTCTGAACAAACATTTAAGGCAGTATTTCTCCAATAGTGGGGGTGCCCCACGATTGAAGTGATGCTGGGGGGTACATGAGACCCCGATGGAGTGCACCAAACAAGAGCACAAAGCACAGAGCAGAAGATATTAAGTACAGATAGCAAACCCAGTGGGAAGACGCAATGGAAAAAAATATTTAACTGGAATATAAAGAAAACAACAGAAAAGAATTGAGAAGCACTGTTTTTAAGTCATGCATGGTTGTTACATAATCCAGTGTTTTGTGTTAACAGCTAGGGGGCACAGTAGGAGACATCGAGAGCATGCCATTCATCGAAGCCTTTCGACAATTTCAGTTCAAGGTGAAGAGGGAGAACTTCTGTAACATCCATGTCAGCTTGATACCACAGGTACAGAACTTGAGTGAACGTGCTTGTCTTGTATCCATTCACTAGATAAACCACAATAGCTCTGAGAGTTGGACTATGTGGCAAAATGAAACTCATGTTTAAAAATCAAGAGAAATATAAATGATATGAGACAAGACACAATGCTTAACGGCACCTGTTTGTGAAAATTTGTGACACAAAATACACAGCAGACATTATAATACATTTTGCTCACCAATTACTAATTATATTGTGTAGTTATATTGTCACTGTTAGCAGTAGTTTTTGCAGCTGTCTGACTCTGAATACTTTCTCTTGCCATTGTTTACACCTGACAGTAATTAGATCTGTTATTACTGCCTTGCCATATAGTGTTGATAATCACACATATTTTTATTGACAGCTGGACAATTACTGCAGCTGTTTCTACCAATAGTAGAAACTTCTACCGTCCATATAACTACAGTATAAGGATAAATGACCACCAGAGACCAGGGGCCTTATGTACAAAAACTAAGACGTATCTGATCAAGTTTAGGTATAATTCATTAAGCCAGTAAACTGCATCATGTAATGTTTGACATGGTGAAATGGTCAACTTGATAGCTACAGTGTGTGTCTATGTACACGTACAGTAGTTGGTGAGAGAATGAAAATAAAATGAGTCTGATCATCTGCATTGTTATGTCTGTTAAACTGTTTGGTGATGAAGGTGAACGTAAATGCATATACAGTATCTTGTCTGTCTTCAGCCCAGTTCCACAGGAGAGCAGAAAACCAAACCGACTCAAAACAGTGTCCGAGAACTTAGAGGTCTGGGCTTGTCTCCTGATTTAGTAAGTCGGGTTACAGTTTGTTCTCTAGCTTTATATTCTCCCCTGCACCTCTTACATTAACATTGTGTACTCTGTCTGTGACCTTGTGTGACTAAAACAAAAACCCTATAGCATTCCTCTCGTAGTCCATCAAACATGTTTTAATTCAGCAGTTGAGTGTTTATTTTTAATTCCAGTGTATGTTGTTTTTTTCATTTTTTTTTTTCCCTGCGCCCAGATTATGTGCAGATGTTCAACACCTCTTGAGACAGCTGCGAAGGAGAAGATTTCCATGTTCTGTCATGTGGAGCCATCACAGGTTAAGTACTCTACAATAAATATTGCTTAAGGTTTGGTCAGGAACAGGCCTCATGCAGTTTATGTTGTGACATCTACACCTGCAGCTGTGGTGTGTTCTTGAAAACACATACGTATAAAACACACAGACACCAAGAACAGCTGGGTGCTGACTGATGAGTTGGTTCTTCCAGTATTAATATGTTTACAACCCAAAGTGCAAGACATTGTTCAGGTCTAATGGTAAGCCTTGCAGGATTGCCTGTGGCCAAAATTGTGTACTGGGGCAGACTCTCCTACGAGTACACCTGGCGGTCATGAGCAACATTGTCAGGGGTATTGGAATGAGAAAGCTGAGAGGGGACCACTCAGGCACAAATGAAGTGTGTTAGCAACTACTGTTGTACATCCCAACATTATACATCATCCCCCACTGTTTACAGACTGAGGTCTGTTGTGTAATAGAGGCATAGCCATACCCCCTCTGTCGCAAATTTTTCAGGGGGCAGCAGGTGGTCAATGTTGAGGTGAGGGGGGCTTTATCTACATAACTACATACAAGAGTATAATTGTAAATAGAAACAGTTAAATGAGCAGTTAAAACTATCCAATTGAATACATTTATTTCGGACTTAGAAATGTAGTCATCAAGCAGTAGTGCTTGATTCTGTCATTTACACTGATGTCATACAAGGCAGGTGGTGCTCAACAAAGTATTAAGTATTATTATTTTTTATTAGTAAGTATTGGTTGTACAAGAGCGATATCCTACACATTCCTAGCATGTTGACCCGTGGGGGCACGCAGGCTCTAGATCTTCTGATACAGTTCATTCCCTTAATTTCATTGGGAAACTTTCATTAATGTTTTCAATTGCTGCTTGCTGCTTTTGCTAATGTGACTCTAAAGATGCCATTCCTGCTGTGTAATTCATTTCCCATCATGTATTTGCACATTTACGACGATAACTGTACTTGGACCAACTGCTCCAAATGCATTGACAGATGTGTCGCAACATGAATGAAATCAGTCCCTCCTGAGTTTAAAAAGGGAATTGGTCCTGTCAACTTGCTGTTTTTGCAAGTGTGTTCCTTGACTGTAAGTGTGTCATTCCTGTTCATTCCTGTAACTTCATTTTCTGTCCTGCAGTGCACGTTTGCACCTGCATAATGGTAACAACTTCAACTAACTGGGGGAAATGCATAGGCAGGAATGAAATCAGTCCCTTAGGAGTTTTCAAAGTGAGTTTTAAAAAGAAAATATCATGCATGTGTATTCCTCAACTGTAAGTACAAAATTGTCCAGTTAAAAAACTAATGCATATATCTCAGAATGGCCCAGACACACACACTCATACACACACAGTCCTTCCAGCTTCATGATGTAGATAGCCCACCATGTCCTGCACATGCAGTTCCATCACCTTACAATTACAAATACTGCAGGAGGGATAATTATCTGATCTTTTTTTTCCCAGTACTCTATGTAAAAGTAGGTTCTGTTGAGAGTTGCACATAAAGATCAGACATGAAAATGAATGAGTGTTTTTTATCATTTGACACTATATGGGGCAAGTAAAAACAGACATTGAGAAACCTTTATAAAGAGGTCAATTACACAATGAAAAGCAGCTAAAAGAATGTTTTTTTCTTCCTTCTCCTAGGTGATCTGTGTCCGCGATGTCTCTTCACTCTATAGAGTCCCTCTGCTGCTGGAGGAACAGGGTGTTATGCATTTTTTCTGTCAGAGGCTGAATCTACCTGTGTACGTGAAGCCCAGGAAAATGCTTTCAAAGTGGAAGGAGATGGCTGACAGGTGAGTTTCTCAGCCCCTTCACTCGCTTCACATGTATCATCTTGTTAGAAAATTGACTTGTCATTAACCTTTACTTTATCTAGTTGATTAAACCAATGACATAGTAAATAAAATGATCAGAAATGTTGTATTATGTTGGATATAAAAAATCCTGCATCGTTCCAGAGACTGCATCACTAAACACTGATTTGTCTTGATATCGACCTGCTGTAAAGTTGATGATTAGTTGAAAAAAAATTATCTGGGTTTATCATTTCTCAGATCTGACCGCCTCTTAGAGCGTGTTTCTATAGCACTAGTGGGGAAGTATACAAAGTTGACTGATGCCTACACCTCTGTTATCAAGGCCTTGGAGCATTCTGCCCTCGCCATAAACCACAAACTCGAAGTCAAGGTATGAGAACATGCCATGTTGCATATTTTGTGTGTCATTATTTAGGTTGACGATGATGCTTCTTGTAGTTGTAGAGAATTTTGGTAGAATTGCCACAACACTAGGGTT
This sequence comes from Gymnapogon annona, assembly GCA_029814585.1. NCBI lineage: Eukaryota > Metazoa > Chordata > Actinopteri > Kurtiformes > Apogonidae > Gymnapogon > Gymnapogon annona. Next base: position 7,657,727 of record JAPTHA010000009.1, read on the forward strand.
CGGTCAATTAGGATTTTCTAAATACATGTAATTCTTTTTCAACTGATTCAATTTCAACTGTATCTGGTTATTTCAGTTAAAATACTCATTTTACTTGGATACAAATAAAAATTCACAGAGAAATAATTAGGGCATTAACAGACTCAATGACAAATTTGGCTTTTCAATTCTAAGATTTTACATTTTCGTTCCATCTTTATTTATCTGGCAATTTGAAAATACATTTGCACAGTGTAATTCATTCATTCACTTAGTTATTAACATATCTATTAAAAAGAACCAAGTGTAAACGCATTCCATTTTGCATTTAAGTGATGTGAAATGGAACACCCTGGGAAACTGAAGAGCTTTTTGGGAAGGGTCCAGGCGCAGAGAATAAGGCTACGTTCACACAGCAGAAAAAATCAGAAGATTTTTGGTCACAAGTGACCCATATCTGATTTTTTTATGACAGTGCGAACAGCACAGATCCGATTTTTTTCACACCAGACCCAGGCCGTTTTCATATGTGGTCCTAAATCGGATACGAATCTGATGTTTTTCAAAGTGACCGCAGTCTGAACGGTTATGTCGCATTTCATCCGACTTTTCCGTCATTGAAGTGAGACGGGCATCACAATTCTGCGCCAGAGGAGGCGTGACGC
>JAPTHA010000009.1:7735922-7750698 GCA_029814585.1 Gymnapogon annona
TAAGTCTAAGTCTAAGTCAAAATGAGTCAACATTCGTCAGACAAATGCACTGAGATAAAAACAAGCTTTTCCTTTCATTTGACACTTCTTGTTATTGGTGCGTTCATCTTCCGGAATTAAAGTTCCCCGTGATCCCAAAGTTTTCTTGGGGCATTCAAAATCCCTAAAATTGAGTGGCATCTTGGCATATCTTCTGCACTATATAGACGGCTAAATCTGTTACTCTGCTGTTTCAACTGGGCGATGGATGCTCCTGCACTGCTTATAGGCTAAACAGCGCTATGACAGGTAATCACTATTACGCCTGCGATTCCATTCAGGTTACTGATCACGGCATAAAAGCTCGTAGCTCTGATTTGTGCACGCTATAAAGCCCGGAGAGTGAAATGAGAGAAAAAGTTAAGTGGAATGTGGGAATGGTGTTGAGAGGGGTGGAGTGTCGAAACATATAAGTGTTAGTGGAGGCGTGATAATGGAAAAAAACCGAAGTAGGAATATATGGAGGTGGAAGGGGGGGGGTCTGAAAAGTATTCTGGTATGGAGATGTGGAGATTAGACAGGAGCGCGAGAGTGGAAAGAATGACATCTGTGTGGGCCAATCAATATGATGCTGTCAGGCAGATGGCAAATTGGAGAGTGGCATGACACTGAGACAAATTGACGCAATCAGATCTATGAAGATGAACAGTCGTCTGAGTGTGTGTGTGCGTGCACGCATCTATGTGTGACATAGAGTAGACAAATAGCCACATCAGCCATAACCTGTATGGAGGAAGAAATAGGAAAAATAGAGATTACGGGGAAGGGCATGTGAGAAATGGGTGAGGGAGAGTGAAAAAATACAGAGGCGGCGACAGTCGGAGTGGGACGGAATAAGAGGAAATGAGCAGTAGGTGAGCAAACGGGAGGAAAGGAAGGTGTGTGTATGTGTGTGTCTTTGTGTGTGTGTAGTTGAATGGCAGAAGAAGTGCATAGACCATAACCTTAAATCTGTCAGCAGTGTGGGCCAATATTCTCATCCTCCATCCTTGTGTCAGTCACACATTCTCGTTCCCTCTCAGTCTCACACGCATCCCTCTTTGCAATTGCGCATTAATTTTTCAGTGTCAATCTGGCCTGTGCCCTTAGCTCTGCTATCTTCTACACACTCAGCTTTTCTCATTTCACTGCCACTTTTCTCAGTTTCTGCGCACCCCCCCCGAACCCCTTACTTTTAGTTTTTTTCCCCCCACATTTAGTATTTACACCCTCTTGAATGTGTTTTGTTGTTGTCACTGCATGCCTTTGGTTAATATGTGTGTTTGTGCCAGTGTGTAAAAGTAGCTGTTCGGACCCATTCAGCTCGGGTTTATTCACTGAGCACCATTTGTCTCTTTTGTTTGTTTGTGAGCGAGAGATAGATAAATATAATTAGACAAATGAAATAGCGCCTTTCCTGTTTTATCTCTCTTTGCTCTCCCTCTGCTGGGCGTCATCCATCTCCAGCTCCTTCATTCCGCTGCCCCTTTTACCCTTCTCTGTCTCCACTCCCTTGTTTCTTTCTCTCTCTTTCCCTCCGCCGTCTTCAGCCGCCTCCAACCTCCTCCAAGCTCCTTCCGTCCGTATTTTGCCCCAAACACATTTTCATTTGGGCTGTGAAAGTTGCCGTTTGAATAGGCATATTTGTCCTGCTTAATAGCATACCTCCTCGCTCACTATGTGATTTAGCTCCTTGGCCTTATCTTGTGCAAACACAACCACTTCTCTCTCTATCTGGGGGCTTCTCACACACACACAGTCTCTCTCTTTCCCACCCTGTGTTGTTTGTTTGTTTGTTTTTTTTTCCCTCTTGCATGGGCTCTCACTTTAACGCCCACACCTCGGGCCCTTGCAACGCCCCGTGGGTTTATCGAAATACTGTAAAAAGGCGACAAGCACACGTTTTGTATGATGAGATATGATGCCTGCAGCGTTTTGCTCTGACACCAGCGCCAGCCTCTGGTAAACCTTCATCTAATGATCGGCGGGAAGCTGGACATAAATAGATCATGAATCTTCTCCGAGCTCTGAAATTCACAGAGCTTCATTATCAAAGGTCCAAAGACCATCGCACTAGAAGAATAGCTTCTGTTCTTCAAATACTTTAACTGAAAAGAAATCTTGGCCTACATTATTAACACCATACGTGTGCTCTTACTCCATTAAAATCAACAAGTGGTTGAAGAATATGTATAATTATCTTAATACTTAAGCGGCTTTAGAAAATCGTGACACTCCCCGTGAGATTTGTACTTTTATCTGACCTCATCACACTTCCTTTATGAGATATTCAGTGCTCCCAATTTCAGAAAAAAATTGATTGTGGAATAAAAAATAAATACCGCCTTGTACTCTTTTAATTCATCGACAAGGTTAAGTTTCCTTGGCTGTTCGAGTGAACCTGCGTGGTGTTCAATAACACAAGAATGCAGTGAAAATCTCCCATTATACCACATGTAAGAATACTATCTAAACTCAGGAAAATAATATTTCTTTTTGGTAGCGTCTATACAGAAGGAATAAATGCAGTAGCATTATTAAATGATTTTTTTTTTCTTAATCGTTAATTTTCTGAAATGTTTAGTCCTTGAGAAGTTTGTGGGGGTGCTACTCCAGCTGTGTACAAAAGCCCTGATACACCCTGGGTGTGTCACCACTGCATGGCTGATGTATACAGACTAACATTCATGATGAACCCAGGACCCCCTTTGTGAGGTCATAGGGATCTACCAATTATTTCTCCGTCAAAATGACACGGTTCAGGTTCACTGTCTCAACTTCTGCCTTTGTTTCCACTCTGATGCCTTATGTCGTGACAACTGCATGTAAACATTGCAACCGTCCATTCATTTATACTGTTAAAAAAGCCTAGTGTGTACATTTTTATTCAAATAGAGATGTAGTATGACCATACTCTATATTAGCATTATTTAAAAGGACAAGAGCATTACATTTAACATATTGGTACATGTGTGGTTATTTTGCTGTGGAAGAAGTCATTAATTTCTGCTACAAAGAAATTCTCCATGAATTTGCCATTACATACGCATCTTATATTTTCCACTGAGCTGATCATTATATTGGAAACTATGTTGGCTTTTTTTTATCTCAAATGTCAGTGGCTTTGCAGCAGGAAACTATTTCTGTGTCACACACATAATATCACAGACAGAAACAGAGCCTTCACCCAGGAGGAAGAAGCTTCCAAAACCCAATTACATTGTCCTTCCAAACCATCAGTCAGCCATTGCGTGCGTCTGCATGAGCGAGCGGAACAAGCTCGACTGTTGTTCTGTCGATTGAAAGAACATACTGCCTTTTTTCTTTCTTTCTGGGATTCCGTGAACAAAGCAGGAAAATTCATTTGGGAGGATATGTTTGTTTGTATCCCAACACTTGCCAATCAAGTGACCTTTGACATTCCTCAAGCTATTCCACCTCTGCTCATTTGTTGCCTTGATATTTAACAAACAGTTGTCTGTGGATTGGGGATTACCAATACATCTGGGCATGCATAAATACAAAAACACATACAGAATGAACAAAAGATGCCTTCACATTCCAAAAATGCCTAGCGTTGCACAGTGTAGCTCATTCTCATTTATGTTCACACACAGGGTCACTGTCTCAAGCTACACACAAGTTGACACTCGTCCTTGTAGAGGTTCTTATGTAAGGAGATTTGCGCAATCAGGGTCTGGGACTGTGGATGTACTGTCTTTGTTTGGCCTGTAGAAAGGGTGCGCTGGGAATTGTAGGACCATTGTAGCACTTGAAAGGCAGTGAGGTGGGACCTGACCCCTCTTTAGTCTAATTGGTCTAATCATGCCCAAGTGTGTGTGTGTGTGTGTGTGTGTGTGTGTGTGTGCATAGATGTGTTTGTGCCCTGTCCTATATCTTTGTGAGAATAAATTTGAGTGTGACATATTGTCTCCACTGTGTGGGTTTTTAAGAGCTAAGATAATAAAATCATAGGGTTCAGTGGAGGATTCAGGGTGGTAAAAAGAAAATTCTGTTCATGGAATAATGCCATAAGAGTTTTCCCGGAGCTGAGGCGTGTCCCCATCACCTTTATATTTTAGTGTGAAGTGGTTATAAAGCTCAAATGTTTGTTTCAGCATGGCATTTCTTCGGCTAATAGAGTTACAGTATGATTTCAGTACATAATATTACAAGTTTACTTTGGTCTATTTTGTACCCTGCTGTTAAGTTATTATGTTAAATCTAGCACCTCCCACAGGCTGGACTATTAGTCATTTAAACACCCCACTCCTTTTTGGACTTAAGAGCCTAAATCTGAGCTACAAGCTTTGAATTTTATTCAGTAAATCCTGGGGGGATGAAACATAAGCTCACCATACCAAACCATATATGCCATCATTACAGATAAAAGATTACTGGACCTCAAAGAGCCACTTGTAATAACCAAAGTACAGAAAAGTACAGAAATGAGAATCTCTGAAAGAGCTGCACTTTAGACCAGATGTGCTACGACACCAACACATATAAGCTACTCTATTAGGAACTCTGTCGGAGCACTGAGTATACCTAATAAAGTGGCCGGAATCTAATTGTAATCTTTAATCAGTGATCCTGTAAGATGAACAGTCTTAACAAAAGCCTGTAACCTATGTGACATCTTAAAACAATCTTTTTCATTAGTCTTTTCAAGGTGTATGTTAGGCGTGATGGGTTAAAGTTAGGGTAAGTACAGATGTGTATTGGTGTTGACAGAAATGCATGTCACTGTCGGAGCAATTCAGAAAGGGTGATAAGAAGATTTTGGCCTTTTATGTTGTTTGAAAGGTATTCTTGGATATCTGGCGAAGTTCTCCCGTTTCATAAAATGCACCCACCCCCCATATTTGCTTTTTATCTTCTAAATTTAAACACTGAACATAGTATTGTTGATGAATGACAGCACTTCATGTACATTATCACAGCTTGAGTTCTGCATATAATACGGAATGAAAGCTAAAGATGGCATAGTTGATTGCAATGAATAGCCTTAGCCCTTTACAATCAATCTTTTTTTTTAAAAACATTTTTATAAATAAATAATTTTAATAAAAAGCAAATTTGTTTCCTGATTGACGATTATATGCATGATATTTTACGCAGCTACACATACTAGAACTATTGCCATTCATGCTTTTTAATAATGATTTATTAATCATTTCCATTCTCGCACAATGAATGCACAAACTCATTGACATCAGTTTCAACACTGAACATTCTCATAAATCTCTGTACCATATGTTATCCCTTTCTGTATCCATAAAACTATCTGTGGGTAATTTAATGCCGTTCCTTCAGCTTGACACAACACTCTTTGCGACTGGGGATGAATACACCAACCTGCATTTCCAGGCTTTGTTAGTGCTGTTATTCATCCAAACTGAAGGCAAAACTGCTTTTTGTTGTAACTTCCACAAAGAGATCAAAGTGAAGTAGTTAAAAAGACGAGAGTGAATAACACAGCTGGAAGTGGACATGCCCTTACAGTAGAGGGATGAGTGACTCATACGGAGGTCAGTGATGGTGCTTGTGGGGAAATTCAAAGACTAGAGCAACAGATTTCACATCAGAAACCTGTTTGAGATGTTAGCTGATTAATTATTTTTTCTATGTTTGGGCCTGTAGGAGTCGGTGAGAACGGGAGTGGGTGATTGTTGATACAGGCGAGGAATCAACACCGTGCATCTGCAGTCTGAACTTTTTAGTTGTTGTCAGGGTCTGCTTATTCTTATTTCGCATAGTCTTCATCCGTTCACGTCCTATTTGCATGTTTGTGTCAGTGTGCTGCAGGTGCAGTGTGTGTGTGTGTGTGTGTGTGTAGGTGTCCGCATTTGGCACAGAGTTGTTTTGCTACATGCCAGCTCTTCGGTGTGATTTTTCTCGGGGACAAGGCTAGGTCATGTTTGTACTTGTTAGTTTCGGGAAGAGTGTGAGTGTGTGCCAAAGTGTGGCTCTGGGTAATTTAGTATGTCGACCGGTTTCCCTTATTGACAACATGTATCTTTCTCACTGTCATTTTCTCCTATAGCCTATATCTCTTTCAGTTTGAACAGGAAGGTAACATTCTCAAAGGAACAATTTGTTGCATCACAAACAATGGCTCTAAAATAAATATTCAAATTCACAAATTCTAGAATCGATGTGAAAGTTTGTTTAAATTTCTACTCGTGTCACAATCATCCACAATTGTGTCACTAACTTTTCGGTGAATATTTAACATGAGTTGCAGCTGAGTCACATAATATCCAACAATTAGTAATTTATACCTAATGAAATGGCCAGCGAGTGAATCAACAACTATATGCAGCTCTTTTTGTCACTGCCGCCTTTCCATCAACCTGAAGTAGTCTGACCATTCTCCACTGGTATTAACAAGGTATTCTCAGTCCTGCTCATTGGCTCCATTTTCTCCTTTTTTCTGACAATTTGCTGTGAACCCTAGAGTCGGTTATGTATCAGTGCTTCCTGAATTAGATCAGTCTGTCTAGCACCAACATGCCTGCTATGTTCATGTTGTATAAAATCTCTTTCTTCACTGTTCTGATGCTCCATTTGAGCTCCAATATTTGATCTTGACGGTGTGTACATGTCTAATGTCTTGGGTTATTGACTATGTGATTGGCCTGCTGGATGTTTACCGTAACAAGAAATTCAAACACATTGAGATTATGTAGAACTGGAGCTACATGCTTGTGTAAGGATTCTGCCGGCTCTGTTTTGAATGGACTGAAGTTTTTGGAGTTGTTTCCCGGGGGGGATACCATAGAGTAGGTACACCGAAGCATCACTGCAATTCCATTGTAACACAATATTCCATCATGTTCATTTGAATAGTTCAACCACGGATGAGTTCGGCTGTGTCTCATTCATAGCACTGAAGCGCATATTAAAAAGATACTGTCAATTTGCTCCAATTAGGTTTTGACCAATTAAGCATTTTTTTCCCCAAATAAGCCATAGAATTCATCTCATGTAGTGAAAAATGCAGTAACTGGTGTTTTGGCAGCTTGAGAGCATTGGAACACAGTGAAAAACACAACATCATATCATCACCTGGTCGAGCTAATTTATCAGCAAATGCATCCGGCAAACATCAAGCAACATGGGTATTTACTTGGCCCATTTTAGACAAATTTTTAATCAAAATTGCAAAATTTTTGAGTTTACGAATCAAATACCGCAAAGAGACATGCAGTGAGGCAGCAGCCGGCTCCGCCTCACCTTGGATTGCGCAATCACTCTGCTGACTGTACTGTCGCTGTCTCTCTGTAACGCCGCTATTAAAATGTTCAAACACATCTGCTACATGAACTAAATTTCCATAGTTTAGCTGACTGTTTTTTTTCAACGACTGTATATTATGTAATGTGTTTCTGGTGCTGAGCAGCGTGACTAAAACAGCTGTGAACAGGCACTGAGTGAGCCACGCAGATCTCCTGCCTTATTGGGAGGAGATCTGCGCTGGTGACCCCGCAGTTCAGTCACTGACAGTGAACTAGAGTTACCGATTCAAGTGCACACATCCTGTTGAGTTTTCCCTCCGCAGGCTGGACGATGTTTTATTTTGAAAAACTTGATGCGTGATTCTACTTCAGTCGTATATGTTTCCATATCATTTTATTTTGTTGTATTTATCTGCCATAACCTAAAGGCCAATCTGTGGAAATATTGTCACAAATCAAACCATTTGGTGCCGTAAAAAAGATTTGGTCCACTGACTGTTGTAATTTTTCTTTGTTTTTTTTTTAAAAATGAAGTGTGCTGTTTTTGTGTGCTACAGTTTGTATGTGTGATTAACACGTATCTCGTATCACGTCACATCCCCATGCAATTTCCAAATACTACGCTACTTTTTATGTCTCTACATTGTTTTATCTGTTTCTTTTACTTGTGTTGCTGTGATTCTTAATGTTTTCATCTTGTTTAATTATGTCAGTTTACATGTTCCAGGTTTTATGTTCTCATGTGTGCGTATGCGTATGTGCTGCCTCTTGGCCAGGTCGTCCCTGTAAATGAGAACCAGTTCTCAGTGGACTTAAACTGGAAAAATAAAGGTTAAATAAACAAAGCTGATGTGAGATTTTAACAGTAACCCGCTAACTGCTGCCAATCAAATACTGAATAAGCTACTCTGTAGATTCACATGTTTGTAAACTCATCTTGATGAAGTCAGTGCCTCACCAGCCAACAACTTAACCGCACATCACTGCTAACTGCTAACCTCGTCTGGCAAATCTTCACAATATGTCATTTGCGAACATTATTGATTCGTGAGCTCTGCCATAGCAACACAAGCTTTTCACACATGCAGTAAAAAGCTGAATGTGTGTAAGCGTCTCATAATCCTTTTGAGTCATTTGTATCATTTTACACATTTGCTCATTCTGTTTATCAGAGGATTTGTGCAACTTGAGGAAGCGCGGAGATGGAATGTAATGTGTGTTTCTGTGTCAGACACAGCACTCGTATCTGAGGTGTCGTGTCGGGTGTGAGATGTGTGGCGGACATATGCTTATTTCTCAGCATCTGTGTCAGAATGTCAGGGAGAATTAACGTCACTGAGTTACCGAGTGCTTTAAACTCACCTGGAGCGAGTGAGTGTGTCTGTGTTAGTTCAGGTGGCTTTAAGTGTGAGTGACATTTTGTGCCAGAATGTCTACTTGTATTAGCGTCTTCACCGGGGTTTCTTTAATCCCTCTGTATGGCCACAGTGTTATTTAGTTGGGCTTTCAGCTGTCTGTCCCTGCAGTGGAACGTGTGACTGTGCAGGAGTGTTTTTTGTTTTTGTTCTTCTCGCGCTCTGCATGTCAACTACACGAGTGCATGTGTGTCACGCTGGCATTTATCTTTCTTCAATACTGAAACTCTGTTGGTTGGTAAAGATTGGAGGTACATGAGGCGCTGTTACCAGGCTCCGAGCCATGTTCCCCGCTGTTCATTAGACTGTCTCTCCGTCTGGCTACGTGTCTGTCTGCTTGGCTAATGGGCTTTATGGCTTGTTGGCTGGTTAGATCACACTATCTGTTGGTGCTTGAAAGCCTGAAAATGTTTTAAACTGGCTAAATTAAATGTCCCCCATACAGTTTAGCGGGCTTATTTTCTAAATGCTGTTTCTTTATTCAGGAGGAGATAACGACTATTAGTGCAATAAAGATCTTCAAATTGTATCCGTATTACTAAATGCAATTTTACTTAAAGTCCCCCCCCCCCAATTCCCGAGTGTGTCGTGTTTGAATTGCTAATGTTCAGTTTTACTTTCTAATTTAGCTGTTACAAGAGAAATTGGCTGGCTTCCTTTCAGTGTCTCCTTGATTGGGTTCTTCAAAAACAAGAAAAAAAACCTGCTTTAAATTGGGGTTTCTGGCATTTGCCGACACCTTTCAATGCTCCTCTTGGGTTGACTGGTTCAGTGGCGTAGAAGGACCATAGACTGGGGGTGTTATAGTGCTTTTCAGTCTGGCCTCTCAGAGATTATGTTTTATTTAGTTATTTTTTCAGATAATTTCAGGCACTAGTAGCACCAACATAACTCAGGGCACGGTTAAATGCGGAAAAATCCAGAAATATGTGATAAGAATATGTTGCAATGTGCTTATCAATGTCTAAACCATTCCCAGATCTGTATCCGTAAGCCTTTTCCAAACACATTAGCTGCCTTCACCTAAAGCCCTGCATAATTCAGAATTTGAACGACTGAACTTTGTGCATCCATCATCCAGCTCATCCATCACTTTCACTATTGTGAAAGGCAAGACAATGGCAGATCCTTCAACGGCAAAATACACTGTGATTATCCATATTTGCCCTTTGCAAAATCATTCTTGGCATTGTTTAATTCAAAACCAGGGTGAGGTCTAAGACGGGTCTATGTCGATCCACCTGTTGCTCATCATCTGATGTAACTGTAGTTCCATTGGCAGGGCAGGCATCTCTGTCAGCAGCAGTAGCAGTTTTCCTCATACATTTTACTTCCTTGCGTCAAGTGGAATCATACAGTTCTTGACGAGAGACACAATGTGGCCATGAACATCTTGGAGCGTTGCCTGTGGATCCTGGCATGTCAATCTGTAGTTGTCATTCACACAAGTGAATAAGGACGTTCATTCATGTATGCATCAGTCATCCACAGTGTCTGTGGGCCTGGGTCACGGCGGGTCAGCCCCAGTAGGGATACCCACACCTCCCTCCACACAGCCCCCTCCTCTGGACAGACACAGAGGTGGTCCCAGATCATCTGAGACATATAATCCCTCCAGCATGTCCTGGACCTGCTCTGTGATGTCCTCCCAGTTGGACATGCCCCTGAAGCCCCTCACAGGAGGTTTCCGGTTGAATAGTGACATGAAGAGTAACCCATATAGACCTGAACATCTACAGTAAACAAAAGCATCTAAACTGTTCGATACCTGTTGGTCCATGAATCCCACCAATACATGCAAATTGGTGTAACTGGTTGCAATTTAACAGGCATAAAATACTATTAAAATTTTTTTCCTGGTCATCAGATATGACCCATTTGGATGTTCAGAGACTCTTCTGAACATCCAGGATGATCAGAGGATCTTCTACAACTTAGATTCGCCAGTAAAACCCATGGAGTTGAATCAATAACAGTGGATGGACACACAGGGATTATGTTCATTTACCAATATCTTGGCTAGAAAAATTCCCTTTTTCCAAAGTTTTCTTTATGTAGATATAATAACCTTTGAATTTACTGAGTTTTCATGAACATGTACTGTACACGAAATCTAGGAATTCACAGTGCTTCTCAGTGATAAATGTAAAATACAGAGGGGTAATATTATTACTAAATGGTGATAAATCACTTAAGAAAGGTTAAATACACAGGAAGATTCATTGGGAAACTGATACAAAAGTACAACAGCACTGGATCATGATGAGTTAAAATTAAACAAGAAGGGACAAAAACAAGTCATTTATGTCTGAATAGATAAAAATGTCGAAATGACTTCACTGTCTCTTGGGTCTCATCCACCAAAACAAAAAAATATTAGTTGTGTTAGCTAGAGAGTAATTAACCAGCCATACATTTGTAGTCATATCCTTGCGGTTATATTTTGTAAGTAAACCTCCTTAATGTTTTCCCTCTGCTGTGTCGTTACTGTGGCGGCTGTAGCATTAGCCAGAAGGGCTGGATGGGCGCACTTAAAAAAACAAAAGAAAACTAAACACACAAACATTTTCTTTTAGATGTTTAGGGACGATGTCTGTTCATCGACATGATTTTAAACAGATTAAAACATTCCTGTCAGTGGAATAAACACTGAAGGTGCTGTTATTGAACTCGCAGGGAAACACGGGATAGGAAGGGAAAGTGTGACACAACACAAACACAGAACAGACCCCACCCTCAGCTGAAATAAAACAAAAAACACATCAACAAACACGAAACATTTGGTTTTTCATGTTTTGCACACCTTTCTTCTTTTATTTTTCCATTGGCGGTGGGAGATTTGCTCCCTGACACACGACCTGCTGTATTCTGTCTGTTTTACTACCTGTGTCCCCCTGAGTGGATGAATGGATGGATGGATGAATGGATGGATGGATGAATGGATGGATGGATGGATGGATGGATGGATGGAAGGATAAGTAGCTTCTTCCCGTCTTTCCTGCTGTCTACATGTCAAAATAGTTCTCAAAGCTGTCAGTCTGTCTATGTGTCTGTCTATGTGTCTGTCTGTCTGTGTGTGTGTCTGCCTGTCTGTGTGTGTGTGTGTCTGTTTGTGTGTGTCTGTCTGTGTGTGTGTCTGTTTGTGTGCGTTTGTGTATATCTGTGTATGTGTCTATCATTGTGTCTGTCTGTGTGTCTGTGTGCGTGTCTGTCTGTCTGTCTGTCTGTGTTTCTGTTTGTGTGTCTGTCTGTCTGTCTGTCTGTGTGTGTGTCTGTCAATGTGTATGTCTGCCTGTCTGTGTGTGTGGTTGTCTGTTTGTGTCTGTCTGTGTGTGTGTGTGTGTGTGTGTGTGTGTTTGTCTTTGTCTGCCTGTCTGTGTGTGTGGGTTAGTGTGTGTTTGTCTGTCTGTGTGTGTGTGTCTGTCTGTGTGTGTGTGTGTGTGTGTGTGTGTCTGTGTGTCTGTCTGTCTGTCTGTCTGTGTGTGTCTATCTGTGTGTCTGTCTGTGTGTGTCTGTGTGTGTGTGTGTGTGTGTCTGTCTGTCTGCCTGTCTGTATGTGTGTGTCTGTGTGTCTGTCTGTGTGTGTCTCTCTCTCTCTGTGTGTGTGTGTGTCACCCAGAAGTATTATTCCTCAGTCCCAGTTTCCTGTGTGAATATTTAATGAGGGCGGCATACATGTTAATAGGCTCGCTGTAATTACCTCTTCCTTTCCTCCCTCTCCACATTTTTCAGTCCGCAGCCGCCCCAACGCCAACGCTATTGCCAGTGTTATTTTTAGATGACAGTAATGATAACTTTTCTCAAGTCACAAACATGACACAAGCTGATTAGTCAAATCAGCCTCTCGTCTATCTTCGACCGTCAGTTGTTCTCCTTGTTCGGCCATTTTTATTTTTCTCTTTCTCTCTCTCTCACTCTGCCCTCACTCTTTTTTTTTATCTCTTCCATTTTTTTCTCATCCATATCACCAGCTCATTCCTCTCTTTTCCCTCCCAGTCTTTCCTAATCCCTTTTCCCTCTTTCATCTCCTCTGTGGAAAATGGGATATCAACAAACATTCATTTTACCTCGCTCCCGTTTCTCTTTTGCTTCCGTCAGCCGTCACCCCCCCCCCTTTTTTTTCACTCTCTCTCTTTCCTTGTAGCTTTCTTCCTCTCTTTTTCCTCGTCGGTTGACCTGCCCGTGCTTTTATTTTAGTCGCTTTTCTTCTTTCCTCACACCTCATGCCACAACTTATCCCCATGTATCCCTCCTTCTCACTTCTGACATTGCTTTTTGCACCAGCCCGCTTTCTTTTCCCGATGATGTTTAAGAGGCCGTGTGAATGAGTCACTTTTTTTCTCTTTCTCTCTCGCTTTCTCTCTCACTCCTCACTCTATCTTTTCTTCCACTTCCTGTCTCTTTTATCTTACCTTATTTCTGTTCTTCTATCCCCTACTCTCCTTCCTCACCTCCCAGGCTGGACTTTAATATCCAACTGGGTTTTATTAGTATGACATTCATGGTTGTACAGCCCTTTATCCCCGTCTGGCCTCCCTCCTTTCTCCCCCTCTCTGCTCTATAACCCTCACACACTCATTAAACTCCAACCCACATGCTGACAGAGAGATAGGCAGGAAAACACCTACACACTCCTCGTTTCCAATCTCAGTGGTGTTGTTTGGACCTTCTGATCCAGGAGGCATCCCTATTTTCTCACCCGCTAACTTTTCACTGCGCTCACCTTTTCCTTCTCACCTGCTCCACCCTCATCACTTCATCCACTTGCCTTTTAAATCCATCTCTCTCTGTCTCTCTCTCTCTCTCTCTCTCTCCTGCTTTCACTCTGTCATCTATTTCCATCATCTTTCTTCCTCTCTCATCGAGTGCTCAGGTTCCAACCAGGATCCAATTTAAATAAAGACAGGTCTATGTAATTCAAACGAAAAAGAAAGTAAGAAAAGAAAGCAAAAAAAAAAAAAAACTCAATGAAGATGGATCGAAAGATGAAAAAGGTAAAAAAAAAAAAAAAGAGTCTGTAACCAGAGTAGGTCAAAGTGTCTCGTTCTTTATTATTGGAGTTCTTTTCTCTCACAGATTGTCTGTTTCTCAATTTCCTCCCTTTTTTTTCCCTTCTTCTCCCATCTCTCTCCTTTTTCCTCGTCTCACATTATCCAGGCCTCCAGAGGGATCGTCTTAAAAAGGGGCATGAAAATCAATCACCCCCCTCCGTTCCTTCCTTCCGACCCGCTTTCATCTTGTTGTAACGTGTTTTTTTTTTTTTTTCCGAAGTGTGAGGCGCTCCTTTCAACCTTTCTCTTTCGTGCTCTCTCTTTTTCTTTTTGGGAGGCTCAATTCCATCCACTTTAAAAACAAATCACTTGGTATTTGCTTAGGGAGGTGTTTCTTGGGGGGGTGGTGTTGACAAAACAAAGCGGTTCCCAGTTTGGCCTCCGCTCACGCCCCTGCATACGCTTGACGGCATGATCTGCATAGCGATCAGTGTGCGAGAGGGTGGGAGTTTAACTTGGCGGTCAGTGTTTTTGAGGTGTGTCCTTCTTAATTCTAAGAATGGCTGCCTGGTCTGTCGGGACGGTAATCCAATCGGTTGTCCTGTTTAAAAGAGTAAATTAACCCCCGTGTAACCTCCAGCCTTACTCTGCCTTACTCTGTCTGCTTCGGTCTGCCTTGTTCCCTCAGGCAGCGGAGGGGTGGGGGGGGGAACCGGACACTTCAAGGATTTCAAACCATGTTATTGTGTTGCAGAGGGGTTTAGATGCCAGTGTGAATGTGTGTGACCCTATCCTTGTAAGAACCTGTCCTCACTCAACTTTCAACTGAGAGAGTGAGGACACAGGAGCCAAATGAGATAAGTTTGGCACAGTCTCCAATGGTTCACCCAAATAACAATAAGCAACATATTTTCTCATTTACTTCAATGCGTTTGGTTGCATTTGCAGATACCCGTCTCTTGGATTTCTGCCTTAGCCTTGGTATCAGCATAGAAAATAATATTTATTGATGTTTTTGTGATGCTGACGGCAATGGAAACTTTTTTATTTACTTTTTATTTATCTTCTGAGAACCATCCAAGGTAACCAGGTCAATGTTGAGGATGCTGTG
>JAPTHA010000009.1:7764917-7776134 GCA_029814585.1 Gymnapogon annona
TATCTCTCTCTCTCTCTCTCTATCTATCTATCTATCTATCTATCTATCTATCTATCTATCTATCTATCTATCTATCTCTGTCCGTCTGTCATCCATCATGTTTCTCTTCTCTTTCTGTAGTGCTTTGAGATTCCCTGAATGAGAAGCACACTACAAAAAAAAGTCTATTATTAATATTATTACGATTCAATTGTGATTCAGATCATGAATCATACGATGACTCTAAAGATCTGTTGACTAGATTCTAAATTTTTTGTTGCACAGTGTGGTCCAATAAACGTATAAGAGGACTGGAATCAGTATGTAAGAAAAAAAAAAACCAGTTCATGCAAACAACAAACCTGATGAAACAATCCCACTTCAACAACAACAGGCGTAACATTGGAAAAGGTGAAAGTATTAAGTAGTATTAATGAGTATTATTAGTATGAAAAACAAACAAAGGTTCATAATTTTCAGCTCTGTTATTACAAGTCCATTTTTTGGGTGTGAAGAAAAATTCTGGCTCCATGTGGTTGGATACCAAAAATAAAGAAGAAATTATGTTATTTCCAATGTAGCTGGCTTTGTGTTCCTGTGTTATGGAATGAAAGATTCTTTCATCATATTAAACAAAAGAAAAAAAAAGAGCGGAGAGGAGAATTGTGACACTTCAGTCCCACTATTTTACTTGATCTGCACCAGCACAGAGCTTTGGTCTGAGCTCGTGCCACATTTGGAGATGCAGTTGAGCTGTAACCTACCCCCCCCCACCCATCCTCTTCCTCTCTCTCATCTGCAGATAGACACTCAGCGGAAGCGGCAGTAAGACACACTCAGAACTCCTTCTCCTGGACCCTCTCTGTCTCACACTGCACAAATCCATGCATTCACATGGCTTCATGGTGTTAGAATTTCAGTTCCGCGTGAGTGGGTGCGCGGTGATGACAGCCAGAGGACGGCATTAAAGAGCTGCCACCCAGCCTTCGGGTTAAGACAACCTCATACCCGAACCCCCCCATATGCCCAGCCAGCACTACATCACATTAGAACTAAGTCTCCAAAGTCTAACACTCGCGCCCCAGGCCTTCTTCCAGATGTAATTATCATACACTAGAATCTGGCTCCTGCACTCGCTCTGCCAACCCAAAATGAATTCTTTGAAAAATTACCCATTTATGTTTCTTTTCAAAAGTCACCAGGCTCAAAGACAGTAATCTGTTTTCTGCAATGAAGAAAATGTTATGTACAGTCAAAACGCAAGAAGGCATGAAAGGTAGTAATTAAGAAATCAAAAATAATTTATGAAGCTGTACATTTCATGATACTATCAACACTCCACACAAAGAAATAAGACTTAAAAGCGCATGAAGTAGAGCGACACAAAGCGATTGTCACAAAATAATAATGAAAACCAAAAAGTCATGTGAAAATACCAGTGATATAAATAGGAAAGACTTTGAGAATACAGCCACTCTAAAGGCTCTTTGGACACAAGAGGAAAGTGGAAAGAAGCAAAATATTTTTGTGCGCTCTTTACCACTCGTAAATTCTCTATTCTCTCAAGTTTAATAGCCATAATTACGTTCACATTTTCATTAAATATGAATACATCACAGAAGATTGCTTCAATTGAATAACTATTCCTTTTACAGTCTCCATTCGCTCCAAAATTTAGAATAGAATATGGGATAGAAAAGAACAATAGAATAAATAAGTGAATAAAAGGAATCTCTCTCTCTCTCTCTCTGTGTGTATACACACACACACACACAGTTGTGTTCAAAAGTTTACATACATTTGTAAGAAAATAATGTCGTGGCCATGTTGAGTTACCATTAATTCCTACAGCTCTTATTTATCTGTGATAGAGTGATTGAAATGTACACTTCTTTGTCACAAAAAACATTCATGAAGTTTGCTTCATTTATCAATTTATAATGGATCTACTGACAATGTGACATAACCCGTTGGGTCTGTCCCGTTGTCTTGTTGGAACACCTAACTGTGCCCAAGACCCAACTTTGAGGACGATAATTGTAGGTTATCCTGAAGAATTTGGAGGTAATCCTCTTTCTTCATTGTCCCAATTACTCTCTGTTCCATTGGCAGCAAATCAGGCCCACAGCATAAAACTACCACCACCATGCTCGACAGTAGGCATGGTGTTCTTAACTCCTCCAAACACATCGCTGGGCATTGTGGCCAAACAGCTCAATTTTTGTTTCATCTGACCACAGAACTTTCATCCAGAAGGTCTTATCTTTTACCATGTGGTTAGGAGCAAACTTCAGCCAAGTCTTAAGGTGCCGCCTCTGGAGCAATGGCTTCCTTTTTGCACAGCAGCCTCTCCGTCCATGATGATTCAAAACATGCTTGACTGTGGACACTGACACCCATGTTCCAGCAGTGTCCAAAGCATTGGAGACCTGCCTTTTTGTGGCTCTTGGTTGACTCTTGACCATCCTGACCAATTTTCTCTCAGCATTAGGAAATCGCTTGAGTTTACTTCCTGTGCATGCTGAGCTCCTTTGACTTTCCCCTTATAGCATTTGTGGACGAGTTAAATGGTCGTATCAAATGAATCCTATTTAAACGAGCTCAGAGAAGTCACTAGCTGTAGTCAGTCATAAACACCCACAAAAAGTTAAGATGCCATGCCATGAGGCTAATTTGATGGACACAACTTTCTAGATAACCAAACTGAATAATTCCTATTGTTGTATGTGTATTTTTGACCCAGCAGATTTGGTCACATTTTCAGCAGATCAATAATAAATTCATAAAAGCAAGCAAACTTCATGAATGTTTTTTGTGACAAAAAAGTGTGTTTTTCAATCAATCTATCACAGAAAAATAAGAGTTGTAGAACTGTATAGTATATATAGTATGAGTAGTGCAGTGTAATGTTATTGTGATTTGGCCCATCAGATGGAGTTCGGGATGCATCAGCCATTGCATTTGGATGATAAAGCACCCATTTGCCTTCAGCCACCGTCACATTAACTGGTGGAGAGTATGAGGTCAATCACAGGTCATAGTATGACCTGTGATTGACCTCAGGTTGTAGATTTTCCTCATATTATTTAGTCTGTAGTAAATTTCTTTGCTGATTTTTTGTTTTGTTTCACAGCGTCACACATTTATTGGTGCATCTTCTGTCACAATATGGCCCCTGATTTCAGTATCACTACAACACGAGGGGATTTTTTTTCATCCTGGCTACAAACACAGAGGCATCAAAGCGAGACGAGCACTTTGTTGTCATCCTCATTTCCTTGATTGCATCTGTTTTATTTCTTTTTACTCATTGCACGGGCACTAGAGGCAGCTTTATTTGATCACGTTTTCATTTGCATCACGATACCGCCACCGTTTGCCATTGCGCCCTCGGATCATCCGGCAGAGATGATATAATTAGGTCTAGGATTCAGATAGGACTCCAGGTTTTTATCAGATGACTTTTGTACAGCGTAACATTGCAAAGCAGCTTTAAGTTTGTTGGAATCGTCCAATCTGAAGATGCCTTTATAAGAGGATACATTTTGCTCTCCTTTACATATGCGTGGTTTGTAACTTTCCAAATTCCCAGAGAGACGATCTCACTGTTAAAATTGCGGAGACGAATAGATACTAATCCTGTAGTAATCCTTCTGTGACCTTTTAAATCTTTACAGTGAAGTAGATGAGGCTATATCCATAAGCTACCCAGACGTAGAAAAATACTGATACTGAACGCCAGTGTGGTATGTTTATGTTGCGGCGGTTGCACCCTCCTCGACCTTGCCGCAGGTGGGTTTCCAATTTGAGCAGGCGACCCACAGTGAAAGTGAGGAAACAGACAGCAGCGTGGAATTTGTGACTAGTTTCCAGAATGCATCCGTGCAATGTCTGTGCTTGAGGTCTCGAGCACTAGAAGTGGTCTCTGGGTGTATGGGGGGATTTTGTGCGCATTTGTGTGTCGGTGTTTGTGTTGTAGGATGAGCGGTGCGTTCAAGCACAGTTTAGTGTGTGCGGATCAGGCTGGTGGGTCGGCAAGGCCCTTATGTGAACCCAAGGGTTCACCGGCATATACATTGTTACACAGGAATCTCGGGTATCTGTGTGAGTGTGTGTGTGTAACGATCATGGCGATGCAGTCGATGTTGTTCGTACAGGGCTTCCGCTCGCTGTGACAGGGGAAAGGTCAAAGCATGAGAGAACTGGGGGAGAATAGGAAAGAAACAGTTGGTGAACGCGGTGAGAAAGCAGAGTCTTAAATGAGATCTGGCCCGAAGCAAGGAAGCAGGAAAGGATTGAGAAACATGAGGATGAAGAAGAAAAGGTGGGAGTGGAGGGTTAGGAATCGCACTACTTTTCTGTGTTCATTTTCACTTTTTCCTCACTGGTAGTCTGGTATAATTTAATTCAATTTAGTGTTCAACTGAAAATGGATTTTCAGTGGATGATCTTTTTTTCCCTAAGCTGCAGACAGACCACTTTATTGAATCTTTTGTTTTAATTATTGACGTACTGAGCATACACTGAGAAAAACATCGAAATCACACAGAATTAAATGCCAAACAGTACTGAGGTGGGGTTCATGAGGAAGTGTGCCAAACAAAATGGCATTTAGTTTGTTCGAGGGAGTAATTTACTCTGATTGTTGTCATTACGTTATGTGGAATCTGAATCATCAGATTTGACTAAAACATACAAACAGCAGCCGCTTAAAGAGAAAGAAACAGCTGATGAAATATTTATCTCTGTGCTGTCGGAGTGTTTACAATCATCCATCTTCGACTTGATTATGAACTGGATAATCGAATGTCAAAGTCGTGAAAAGAAGTTGACTTATAGTGGGTTTTGCAATGTCAAAAAAGGAATTGATCAGCCAACATCAGCCAATAATTGAATGTGGATCCCTGGATTCCCTGTGAATTTACTTCTTTGAGCTGTTTCCTTTATTCCAGTGGAGAACCCTGATATTAGCCGTGTTTGGAATCTATGTTCCTATAGAATGTCAAGCAATCTTGAGGGAAACATTTTACAAATCGTTGAAAGGAAAATGTAAGTAACGTGCATTTCCGTAGCCTGGCTCAGGACAAATAAAGAAGGATGCGATCTTTACGTGACACATGGTAACAGTGTCCAGTAGGGCCATTTCATACATAGTGTTAAATATTTGTTCCACCATAATTTATTTAGCATTTTTACTAGGAGAAGATGTTGTTTGTTTGTTTTTATTTTAGTCTTTCCATCAATGTTGCCCAGTGTCAAAAATTTCAATATGCACAATGGACATGGATCTAATTCCACCAAAACTATTAGTTTGCCAAATGTAACATTAATCATTTTGGCCATTAGTTCTCTAAAACTCAGTGATTACTCATAACAATCATGAAGACGGAGAAAATATTACCAGCCAAGTTCTTCCAGTACTGATATCTATAATATAATCTCTACAATAATTATTTAAGACTCCTCCTCCTCCTCCTCCTCCTCATCATCATCATCATCATCCTTGTTTCCATCATTATCATCATTGTCATCATCATCTTCATCTACTAGATGAAGGACAGTGGAGAAAAGTAAAGAGGGAGGGGTGGGGGCAGAAGCCAGCATTGCAATTTCAGATGGGGAAAAAAAATTGGCTCAAGGCTAGCAGTTGATTGAGACAGAGGAGGAGAAAATGAAAAGATGAGAGAGGAGTATAATATGAGAGTGGGAGAAAGAGATTGATGAGTGGAGAAATGAAAAGGGAAAGATGAAAAGCTGAAAATAAAGACGAAGAGGCATGTAAACAAGTGATCTCTTTGAGGCATAAAGAGGAGAGGCGCGGCGGAGTGGAAAGAGCAGACGGATTAGGTGATGAAAATTAGTCAAGTGAGGCCAGAAGTGAGAAGATTTGGGATGGAGGAGGAAACATGGAGGGAGCAGGTTTAGAGTCCTATCGCGGATCAAAACATCCTCCTCTGGTGTAATGACTTTCCTCATTCAACCTCCAGTCTGATTGCCGGGGCCGTATCCAGTCAGCTCTGCCCACTTAGGTCAAGTGATGTTGACCTGAATCCTAAGTGCCTTGTAGCACCTTGTGGATGCATCTCACCTAGTCCTTCATTAACAAGCACATAAAGAGCTCAGGGGTGATGGAGAGGGAAGCGGCTGCCTGTGTATTTATACACTCCAGCGAAGAGGCTCACACTGTAGCTGTTTTACTGACAAAAAAAAAACAAAAAAAGAAGTTAGCTCGGGGAAAGATGCTACAGTTTGCAGAGTTCCTAAGTAAATCTCAAAGCTGATGAGTGAGCTCTTTCAAGCCAGTGGGGGTTAAACATTGCTTTGGACATTGATTGCTGGTAGAATTGTGCTTCTTTTCAGCTGCAGAGTCAGCGTTTCTGAGCCACAACACTCAGCCTGTAGCGGCGCCCAGATTCATGAAGTTGACGCGCAGAAGTGTCTTTTGTAGTATCGCAAAGTAAAGTACAGGTAGGTGTAGACTGAAGGGTAGATAAAAGAGGGTTTTGCAGTGTTTGTGGTGTGTTTAGTGACTTTTGGAAAAGCTGTATTTTGTGAAACGAAAGAAAACAAACAAAAACAAAACGCTTTTAATGGGCGGAGGGAGCGTGAAAACCGACGCTGCTCACCTTTTCATTTTGTCATCTTACAGAGATTGCGGCATAAACACCCCGCTCTGCAATAATGACATTAGGAGGTGTTAAGCTACATTACACCTTGCACTTAGCACAGACTTACCGTCTCTAATGCAGAACCGACAAAAATTTGAGCTGCAAAAACAAGCTTAGAGGACTGTAAGGCAGAATAAGGAACCGGTCATGAAGAGCTGTTTGTACAAATATGCAGAGGAACCTACACTTTGCTCTACAAAGCAAAAAATAAAAAATAAAAAAAATAATATCACAGGGTAATGAAGGGAATAATTGTAGTAATGATATGGTGTGTTTGTGCCCATGAAGCTATTTACCTGACTGCATAGCAACACCGGCTTATTTGAATGCAAACAGAATTACCGCGTACACATAAAGTGCCGTGCAAATGAGAGTAATTTGGAGCCACTTGTTATGCCAGTGATTTAAATGCAGGCAAGCGTGCAGCTAGGACTTGCATAAAATCCGAATACGTTCATATTCTTCTCAAATTCATAAACCTTAGTCTGCCATGAAATCTATAGAGAAAGGGTTGAGATTTTGTACAATCACCATTCTTTTTTTAGTGACGCAAGCCTTCAAACCCACCGCCTCCTGCCAAGTCGACTCCATTAATTAAAGTTTCCCATTTTTTTTTCTCTGCTTCCCACCTCTCATCACTCCATCATAGGAAAGAGGTAAAAATACCCCACCGTAAGACCTCGTCATGCTGCTACCTCCTCTTTTCCCCCTGACTCTCTCCAAATGTTCCTGACATCTTTTTACACTTTGGCTCATCCTTACATCTTGCCTCATTTCCTCTGTTCACCACTCACTTCTGGCCTCTAAGCTTATCGCCATCACTTTTCTTATTTTTGCACCTATCATTCTGTCTATCTACTCTCCCTACACTAAGGAATATTTCTATCTTTTCCTTCCCTCTTATTTGCTTTGCTTCCCTGCTTTCCTCATTTCTCACCCCTCCTCCTCGTCCTCCTCTTCCTCCTCCTCCTTTATCCAGTTGTCTCTTTTTCTGGAACATAGTCTCCCTCTTACTCTTTCTGTCAGTAGAATGAAAGATAAAGATCTTTAATTAATCAATTCACATACTGTTGCTGACAGTGTCTGTCTTGTCTCTGGCTTTGAGCCCTGGGTGGAAAAAAAATGACCTTCTCCACCTTTTCCATTATTTATCATCACCTTAATAATACAAGAATCTAATTTTTCCATCTCTTGTGTGGTTTGTCTTAGTGCACCTTGCACCTGGTTAAACACACACATCATTGAGGTGAAAGGGTAAATGTTTGTGAATCAGAAATGGAGAGTAATTACTGTGAGCATATTAAAACGTCTCTCTAATGTGTGTGTCATGGTGTTTAACTCACCTTCATGTGTCAGTTGTGGAACATCTTGATTTTTGCATTTTGCTGCCACTGTTAACCGGTCAGAAATGCGTCAGAGGCTACATGAGAAGCATGTCTGCCGCTCGGATCAAATATTTCTGCAGAAGTTTGTCGTTTAGTGATTCAGCATTAAGTCCAGGCGGTGAATAGTTGTCAGCAGAAACAGAGGGGACCTGTTAATAGATGTGTTAACGTAATACCACTAACATTTACTAACATAAAAGGCTCTGACTATTCACACGTCCACAAGTGTCTTTGAGCAAGGCACTGAACACTAAAATTGCTCCCAGTGGAGACTGGCATCGCCTTCCATGGCAGCAGTTGCCCACTGGTATAGGCAGTATTTGGTGTAACACTGTAACATGTGTAATGACAATAAAGGATTCTTTTTCTTCAAACATTTCACTAGAGTTAATGCTCTAGATTATGTCAAACAAATGCAAAAAAAAAATTACAAATTCTAACACAGAAGCTCCTTGAAGTACAAAGTGGAAGCTTCAAGTGCTATGTATATAATGTGTACACAGCCATAGCAGAAGCCCATGTATAGGCTATAATTATACCATGTTACAGATACTGCTGTAAAGGTCATTTTCTGGTCCACTTCCTCACTGTGTGAACTAAAATAATATGATAATTGAACAAATCTCCCTTATATATTAGCTTTATCATAAATTGAACTCTGAAGTGAGGTCATGCAAAGGTTAGGGCTGTCTCCTCGTAGCAAAGGAGGCTTGGGAGCACTTTCTAGTCAAATTTTCCTGTGTTTCTTCAGCTCTTGTGGCTATTGCTACAGACCTTCAGGATCATTTGGTCCTTTTACATCACATCTACGTCTTCTACATATGTCCAACAACGAAGTGGAAACCTGTGCTGTGTGTGTGACTACTTCAACCCCTTTAGCTGAGATTATCTCCATCCTCTTGTGATTTTTGGATGACACAGTTACTGAAAATCAACCGAGGACTCAAGTGAAATTATATTGATTGACACTCAGTGTAGGACACGGGTGGTGTGGACCCCCTCCTGCAGCAAAACAACTCTGATGCACGTGTGTCCAAGGTGTTCAAGTCAGTTCTTCATGTAGCTGTGAGGACATTCTGCTAAAGAAACCAAGAACACCACAAACACCACTTTTGCCACCTTCTAATTATGTTTTAAATCTTAACTGGAGTGAATAATCCACAGATGCCTGAAAACCTCTTACACGTTGCGGGCGGTCTTTGACTTTACCTATTCTCTTCAAAATTTGTGGCGACCATAGCTAGCATTGTGCTCGCCTGGCTCCGTTGGCCTCCTTCCATTAGGATTATCCTTGGATGTTTTTGAGTTTTTGGCCGTCTAAATGCACTCGCTGAAAGTCACTCCCAACAATAGCCATGATCAGATGCCTAAAATGAAAACGTCTCTTTCCCAATGTGTCATTCTCAGATATGCAACATATTGTTTCCTTTCCTTCATTGCCTGTTGGCTTCATGCCCCCCATCCCCCCTATCCTGCCCGACCTCGCGCCTACTGTTGCTTGTAGCGAGAACAAAACTGTCGCTGCACACACACAATCACGCAGATGTTTACACATTACACCATCACACGTACAGACTCACTTTGAGCCATCATTGTCTTTCGCGCACAATAAGACTGAAGTGTGACCTCTTGCTGCATCTCTGTGTCTCACACTATCTCTCTGTAATCCCTCATCTTTCTTGGGCTACACCTGCTCTCGTCTCTACTGTCCCTGTATTCTCCTCCACTCTTTCACGGCCCATTTCTTTGTTTGCACCGTTTTCTTTGTTAATCTTTGTTTTCATGTTGACACCACCCCACCCTTTACTGTTCCCCTTCATTCTCCTTATTGTTCACTGATTCTTTACCCTCTATATTTTCTTGTTCTGTGTTGTTCTGTGTTCTTTCACTAAGCCGCACATTTTTTTTCTCCCATCATCCTTCCATTTTTTTTGTCCCTCCCTTTCATTTCATCTCGTGCACAAGATACACTCTCGACTGCGTGTTTACCTCTCCAATTAAATTAAATTAATCAAAAATTACTGCTAATTGCTCTTCCTTTACTGGCAAGCATGGAAAATGACTGAATGTTACAAGGGCACATTTTCCTTGTGAAACAAAAAGTCGAGACGTTAAGGCAATATGTCTAAATGGATAAACATTAATTAAAGGCTGTAATTAAAAGACAGTGCAGAGTTGGGGAGATGGTCATGCACAATTTAGCACAGCTCAGCATGCCACAAACCCCCAATCTGACAGGGTCTCTGTGTAGCTGCCGAGTGACATTGATTGGAATTATTTAATTTGTTATAGAAGTCACTCCTTTCAGTTGCTGTAATGCGCAAGGAAAAAAAAAAAAGAAATGTCTCCTTTTCAATCACAAGGTAGTAATTTTTTTACTGTTGCCCTTCCAGCTAAAGACATTAGCGTGATGTGATCAGAGCCGTCTGTGCCTCCGTGTTGTAAGGTAATACTACGTATAGGCTCCGTGTCCCTTAAATGCCCTACTTAGCATGTAATTACAGTGTGCGTAGGCATTATCTGATTTTCAAGAAAATGTAGAGTGACTATACAAGTAGAATAACCTTCAGTAACTCAACCTATACATCTTGACTACATATCTAATATGCAGGAAAAAAAGGTCATAGAGCCAGCTGTGCCTCGTAGATTAGACTTGAAAGATTTGCTCAAAAGCTGCTCAAATAACACAGTATATAAGAACACAAGAGAGATACTGTAAGGGGAGAGATTATTATTTTCCTCACACATTGGATTTCTGTCAGTCAGTGCCTCTCTCTCTCGTCTCAACTCCTGCACCTCAACTTTAAGCATTTTGAATGTCTTATTTTACCAATAGCTCACCAAAATGTATTGGCTTTCACTGAATTAAACAATGGCTGTCAAAATGGAGGTGCGGCGCGTATTAAAAATGTAGAATTCATGTTTAATGCATCAATCTCTGATTAATTATCCCTTCTGAGATTGTGACGGTGTTCGCAAATCTGTCACCGGGCGACTGCACCACCTCCGCCCTTCCTCACCTCGCTCCGCTTGGAGATTTGAGCGTTATATATAAATAGATGAAGGACAGAGAATAAATGGGCTTTCATTTATACGTGGCCAACAAGTTTATTTTTTTTCATTATATTATAATGCACCGCAGGAATAGAAGTCAGATCTCCTTTGTTTTGCTGTCTATCTTGCCC
>JAPTHA010000009.1:7785250-7797853 GCA_029814585.1 Gymnapogon annona
GACACACACACAACAGGACACAGGAAGTGACCATTATCTGTCACGACTATCCCTCTACTCCTCTCCCGTGGATGTGAATTTCAATAAGATGTGGATAGCAGGGTGTCTCAATTTTGATTGGAGTAAGGGATGCGCAGGGGAAGAATGGAGAGAGAAGGATGAGAGGAGGAAGAGTGGATGACATGATAAAGCAGAGACTTGGATGGGAACATTGCAGCGGAGTGTAGGACAGCTGTCCGGCAGGATAAAGATGGGTGGTGGAGCCTGTGGTGACAAGGGAAAAGGTGAATACAGAGTAGGAGGAAGCAAAACAAGTTGCGGGTGCACTTTATGACACACATATTCCGTTGCCTGTGCATCCAAAGTGGTGGAAAATAACTGTGACTCCATTCTCTACTCCTATCTGTGTAAAAAAAAAAATCAAGAATATGCATAAGATGAGGCTGTCTCCATCGTAGACTTAGCAGCTGATGTGACCTTGTCCTCTACAGGTGTTCAGCGGAGATGTTAATGGTTATCATAATTGATACAGAATGCACAGTGTCAAGGGTTCTGCTTGATGCTGATTACATGTCACTTGTGCCTCGGGCATATTCTTCTCTCAAATTGTAAAAACCTCTGGCGCAGCAAGTTCCTCTTCATTTGCATTCACAGTGGAAGGAAGTTCTGTTCCATGTTGATCCACTACTTTGCAACACGCGGAGTGGGATATCGCTGCGCATCAGTGAAATTTTCCAGCTGAAGGCTATGTAAATATTCAATAAACACACATTTGTGGGACACGCACAGATCTAAGGAGCCGCCGGTAGGAGAAGACAAACAAACACTTCTTCTAAACAGGGTTTGTGGTGTGTTTCAAATCTGTGATGGGAAGGTCGATAGTATCTCTACGGTCCTATTTTATCTCACTTAATACTTTTATTATGAAAAGGGAATATATAGTTTTTGTTTTTTGTTCAATATAATATTTAAAGCATCACTGTTGGTCTCTTTGATCTGTTTTAGTCTCCTTTACCAGTTTTTAACCTGATTTTTAGCCTATGGGCTGGTTTTAATCTTGCACTGAAGGTTTTAGCTGGTAGTTTTTTTAAATTAATTAATATATTTATGTATTAGGGTTTTAGAGGGTTTTTATTGATATATAAGATTAGGTGACCACTACTTTTAAAGCACTATTTAGGTTTTTACTTGCTGGTCCTGAGTACAATTTTTTTTAATGTTTTATGCACTCATGCAATGACTATAGATTGAATTGAATTGTTCTTGAATTTGAGGAATTGTACTTAATACTTAACCTTTCCTGAGGAAATTTTCTCTTACTCATATCAAATTGATATACTGTAGTCATGGATGGTTGGTATTTGTTTAAACTCAAGTTAATCCCATATATGTGTGTATGTGAGGAAGGTAGATTTTAAAATGGGAGACGTTTGATCATGTTTTCTCATCTAAATGGAGATACACACGACGTCTTTTTTTTGCATCTTTATATTAGAATGATCTCAACGGGCCATTAAAACTTCTTGAGCTGAAATGAACAGGGAAAAAAAGAAAAAAGACAAATTAAAGGAGAGACTGTACGAGACGTGAGAGAGACATAAAAGGAGCGACAGACGGGAGACAAAGACAGAACAGAAACACCTCTAATGAAGATGAACACCACGGAGAATCTGTCACAGAAGAGGTGCGACGGCTGATAGATGGCGACGATAAAAGGAGAAGACGAGTGTTTAACTCTCACCACGGTCGTCATCTGACCAGCCCTATGATGGTCTGCCTATTCAGGCTACGGAGTGACATCATTGCTCCTGACTGTAGGGGACGCTGGGCGTTAGTGTCACCGCGACAACTGGCTCTCCTCCAGCTGTTGCCAGGCGGCAGTCTCCATGGAGATGTATATGGTGGGAGAGGGGGAGGAAGAGAATGGAAAAACCTCTAAGGGGCTTCTGAATGTGTGTGTGTGTGTGTGCGTGTGTGTGTGCACACAATAGTTGATGCGCGTATGTATGCACATGCATGTCAACTATTGAAAATCTTTTCCAGGGTGAGATTGTGATGTCATTAAATTTAATGTTGATAGTGACTGATTAGAAATGTCTAATGGTGATATATGTCATGACAGAAGGGCCTTGATGATGCTTTACTCGTAGTGACATGTCGTTTCACTCGCCGTTCATGTCTGTTCTCGTGTATTTTCCTGAGACTAAGGTAACGATAAAGAGAGCAGTGCAGGTGCGTGTGTATCAGCGGGATCACACAACACTGCAGAAGAATCTGTTTTTACTATCTCTAATGATGTATTACCTGGAGCCAAGACTATGGAAGACATAAACGCACACATACACATCACCTGTGTTTTTGTTTTTTTTTTTCTTCTCCCCTCTACGGTATATACTTTTATTTAATTCCCTTGTTCCCACCGCGCTTCACCTCCTCCATCTCCCACCTCACCCTCTCCTATAATCAGATGTGAGTAATACACATTGTCACCCTGAGCAAAAGCACTTCTCTAGACCTTCTTATAGAGTGTGTACACATAACATGCGCGCACACACAACATTGAACGTACATATCTGCCTCTCTGCTATAGGCAACACATTAGATCTCTGCATCAATAAATATTATGTTCGCCGTTGCAGTGACCAAACACTCCAGAGCACTGTATACGCCGTACTGCAGGAACCTTTTATCGAGTTCTCTACTGCTCAGTGTCTATATATAGTTGAAGTATAGTTGAAATAAATAGATACACACACTGTATGTAGTGTATAGCTAGCATGATCAACTATCCACAGGGCCTTCAGTCCTCAAAGGTTTTCATAGAATAGGCTTAAATTTGATATCAAAAGCAGTGCAATAGCATCTGGTGGAGGTCAGCATATGTATACGTTTATACAAAGGTGATGATGATTTCTTTCCAATTCACATACTTGATTTGTCAAGGGTTTTTTACGTCGGATGTCCTTCCTGACACAACCCACTGCATGCTCATGCGGGGAATTGAACCCAGGTCCCCTATGTACCAGCCCAGTGCCTTACCAACTGAGCTATCCAGGCAGTATACTGTATGTTTATACAAAGGTGCAAGATTCAAACAGCTGCTATCAAAATAAAGAAACTACGTTCACAGCTTATCCCACAATGTTGATTTGCAGAGGTGGTAATTGAGCAGCTTTACAGCAATCGACTCCTATGAACAACTACCGAATGAGCTAAAATCACCCCAAAAAACTGCGATCCAAGTTTTGGCACCATCACTGCTTTTAGCGAAGAACACTGAGTGATTCAACACTCATATCCAGGTGACGGTGACAGACTGAGCTATTGATTACAACATTGAGCAGTTTCCTCTGGCTAAAGCACATGTTTTTATGCTCTTCTGATGTGCTACTTTTAATAATTATGTGAAGCCTTCGCCTTTATGCCACTTCCCATCAATCGCCGCCGTGTGACAGACCCTGATGGCATCCTGTCTTCTGTGGTCAATGTACTTACTAGAGGACATCTGAACAATAACCTCAGTCGTTAAATTTATTGCCTTTCCTGAGTGAAATGGGTGGGCTCATGCTTTTTTCCACCCGGAGGGTAAAGGTTTTATTTCCTAAAAGTGTATTAATCTCCTCTAATGTCGAAGAGAGCTGTCATTCATGTGGCTGAGGTGGTCCACCGCTGTTAACGGCTCCGACAGAGCTGTGGAAGACGGAGCGAGTCAGAAACAGCGGCATTTCTTATTCCTAAACGTATTTCAACATTTCATTAAACCCTTCTGAAGTCCTTGAAACAAAGTTGGGCTACGTTTTACAGGGCTGCTTTCATTTCCACATCATTATAAAACAAGAATACTTGACTCGATTTTGTCTGTGGACCACGGGGGAACAGTTTAATAACCAAGAAGATTCATCAGACAAAATAAATAAACATCGAAACCCACTTGTCTTCTTTTTTAAATGAGTCGTTGCAAATTGACAGACATATTAACTCAGTTAATTTCTTACGATGATTGACACTAGACTTGTGTGGCAAATAAATCAGTTTGACAGCTGCAAATGTGTTTTATCTGTAAATGTGTCAGTGAGAAGGAATTTCATTGTCACTGTTGTCATAGTGCATTTATGCATGTGCCTGTGATAGTGTTTATTACATAGTTATAACTATCTATGTATACATAGATGGTAGAGTGCTCTGTTGTGTGTATTAACAATTAAAGTAATCGTAGTGGTGCATCGATTGGTGGTTCTTGTATTTGTAGTAGCGGCACTAACAGTTGTGTACATTTGTTCCAGTGAATGCCTGTTAAAAGGACGTTTTTCACCAAGTGGCCACTCCTGTTGGGTTTCTGTAAAATGAGCTTAGGAGTATGATTTATTCCAGCTCTATATGTAAAATGCCTTGAGATAACTTCTGTTATGATTTGTCGCTGTCTAAATAAATTCAATTTGATTTCAAACATGCATAACACGTGTTGTAAATGTCTGTGCTGTACTTATAAGTTTGCTGTAAGTAAAAAGAATGCACCTCAGGTGTACAATTTTTACCGGGATTTTTCCACTCGCAAAGTGTTGAGCGACGAGAGCAGCCAGGTATTTATTTAAACCTTCTCTGGGTTAAAAATAGGTTAAGCATTCAAACAGCGGCAGAAACTACATTGTTGTTTTACTTTATCTATGATGGAGTTAATGGACAATATTCGTGCCTGCAGGGATTAGTATTGTCACTGCACGAACTAAGACTCCCTCACGAGCCCTGATCTACTCTGTCTGGCTGCTCTGCCACTTTTTCTGCCAGGCACTTTAATCAGCTCTTCATTGCTGCATGAGTTTCCTATGTCGGCCTGGCCGCCCTCCCCTCGCGCCTGGCAGCATGTTATTTTTTCCTGCCACATCCACGGCACATCAACCTGTAAGTGTCATTTAGCTATCAACGCACACGGCTCCCCAGAGCTTGTTTGTTATTAAAAAATGGGACATGCCCCCTTCCCCCCCACCAGGGTGCCGAGTGTTTTTGTGTAGAAGTGTGTGTGTTGAGGTTCATTTAGGCTACACACAGACAGTGCTATTACTAAGAGCAACCCCTTGTTTCCCTAGAGGCATCAATGTATCAAGAATTATTTGTGTGCCTCTCCTGAGTGTAAGCACATCTTTAGAGCTCCAACAAGTAGGTGTGTTTATTCTCACATGTATTACTCTGTGCATGTGTGTGTGTGTGTGGTAAGCGTGGGCTGAATGCAGCAAAAAGCTCAAACTGCGAGAAAATATAACCTGGGAAATTTAGTTTTTTCCTCATTGGTGTATGTCAGGTGCTAAATCCACTCTCTTTATTATTACTGAGCTTTTACTGTGGATCTTTCATCCCTCAGATAAGAAGAGTGATTACCTACAGTATGTAGATACATTCGATTTAGCGGTGAGTACAGAAGCCCCCGGGTGATAAGTTAGCCTTCTTATTGGAGAGACCGACCTGCACCTGGGTTTATCCCTCGGTTTGCAACTCCAATTTTATATCTGTTTATTATATTTTTCTTGCGGCTAGATTGAAAAGAAGTGTTTATATCATGGAATCGTTAAAAATGACAAGTAAAATGCCTGGGCGACACAGCTGCCTGCCATGACTGTCTTTATGTTTCACTACCCCTGCAACCGAAGCAAAATGAGCTGTCGGATATAGACTTTCTGCTTGTGTGTGTCTGTGTGAACGCATTTCATATTTGATCAAAATTATACTGTCAAGAGATATTTGTGTGTGTGTGTGGTTTGCTGTTCATGCTTTTGATCGATACTGCGCTGCCAGGGAGTTGTGTGTATGTATGCGTGTGTATGTACATGCTAGTTCAGTTTCTTGGTGGATAAGTCGAACGGGGCTTTGCCCAAATCTGTGCCATATTAGTATTTATATATTCAAGTTCATTTTCCACCCCTTTACACGCAAGTACAAACACATAGGTGCTCAAGCAGGAGCGCACACACACGCACACGCAAACACATGTGCACATGCGCATACACAAAATTCTTTATTTATTTGTGGGAGTTTTTAAGCTAATTAGTTTGAGTCCAGGGGAAAACAGTAATTGCCTCCCAGGAGTACAAGAGGATGACAAAGGGAAAGAGAAAAGAGGGAGACCTTGAGGGAGAG
This sequence comes from Gymnapogon annona, assembly GCA_029814585.1. NCBI lineage: Eukaryota > Metazoa > Chordata > Actinopteri > Kurtiformes > Apogonidae > Gymnapogon > Gymnapogon annona. The sequence continues at coordinate 7,791,380 of JAPTHA010000009.1, forward strand.
AAAGAAAAGGAAAAGCAGTAAAAACACCAGGGGACCAAGTTTGGGAGTGGGCGGAGCTTGACTGGTAGTCTTTCGAAAAAGCATGTTTGGACAAATATTGTGCGACAATTGGAGTGTGTTAAGTGTGTCAGCGGAGTGTGACATATCACTCTGATGGTGATTGAAACACTGTGTTTTCCGAGGCATAACCTTTATGCGCCTGAGTTCACTTCAGTCGGCGTTCGCTTTAGCTAATGGTGTGTTTGCAAGTGTGGGCGGCGAGCGAGACATTCCGAACTGACACTGACAATATTGTATAATTTGAGTGACTGAGGGGAGCTATGTCGCAAAGAGGAGCCAAGATGAGGAGAGCAAAATAAATGATTAAAAAGAGAAGGGTTTGAGACTTAAAGAGATACAATAAGAAGAGAAAAAAGAAACACAGTCAAAATGTCAGACAAACAAGAAAGAAACACAATAGCAAAATGATGCAGAGATGAAAAGATAAGGGGGAAAGATTGGGGGGAGGTTGAAATTCAATGAGAAAAATGGTGAAGATGATGAAAAATAGGCCACCTCAGAGGGTTTTTGGGAACACGGGCAATCAATCATTTTATTAATCACAATCCTTTCCTCATCCCGCCATAAATTTAATCCTGACTCAATGCCTTTATCTCATGAGAAAAAAAAGTTTACCTCTGTATTTCTATGTGATTCGTTCAGTTCAAAAGGTGCCATTGCTCTCACAGGGACATTAGATTTATAAATAAGTACAAAAACTAACTCTAAAGAACACCTTGTTATTAAGTCACTAAGGTCTGTTACCTAAGCAGCGGAGAGAGTCAGGGGAGACATAGTTCAAATCTCCCTAGAACTGTTCTCAAACACTACACTGTGAAATATTCTGATTAAAATCATCCAAAAGTACATATGTTCCTCATGTTTCTGGGCTTTAAAAGTGTTATAAGTAGCATTAGTATCCCAGACTCTACCAGCAGGTGGAAACCACACACCAGAACACATGGATGAGTAGCAAAACCAGAGATGTGTCAGTGTTATGAATCCACACACTATATTGGATATCACACACTGAATAAAGGAAAAGGCCCATTGTTTACGCATATCTGTATTGTCGTCAAGTTTCTATCTTTTAATCTTCATGAATTGCATCTGCTGATCCTTTATCACGTAGCTCCATTAAATTAGCTCTGGAGAAAAAAAAAAAAGCTCTGAAAACAGTCTGTAAAACCATCTGTTTTATATAGTGTGTGTCGTCAGTAGCTGCAATAAAGATATGTTTAGAATCGTATAACAAATGACCAATAGTTCAGTTCATTGCATCTATCTTTATACCTACACAAGCTTCATCATTGAATTGAATTGAATATATCTTTATTAGTCCCACGAGGAGAAATTTCACACACAGCAGTTATACATGGAGTAGAAAAAAGAACAGAACAGATACATAACAAATTGAGTTCTTGCACAACATGGACCACATAGACATGATTGTCCCAGAGATGATAACGATAACGAGGGCCGTTAATGCGTCTTTCGGAGAGAAACAGCAGTGAAAGTCTGCAGCAACCGTTAGCATAGCGCTCACAGCTGCTAACCGCTAATAGTTGAAACGTGACCATTTTAAAGCTGCAACACAGTTCACATCCGCAAATCACTCACTCACACGCATCTCCAGTCCCCCCCCCTCCTCTCCTCATTCTTCGGTCCGCTGTCCCCAGTGGAAAAACCAATCAAAAAACGGAATGAGTCTATGTCTATGAGCCAGTAGTCACACAGTTAGCACAGCTAGCACACCTGCTGCAGTTCCATGGTTGTTAGCCTCCATCACAATGGTAGAAACGATTGGTAGAGTGAGTAGCTCAAAACCGTTGCACACACAAACCGATGGAGACCCCGGCTGTACGCTGGTACCGTCACACTAATCCACCTCCCGGTACACACGACGCCAGCACTGCACCCGCTGCCTGGTGCTGTAGACACGCGGGTTCCTCCGGTGTATCATCTCAGCTGTAGACATACACTGGATCACCATCCCACGATGGATTGAGGCCCGGGATTCATGAACGTAGCAAAAAAAAAAAAAAACAGCCACCATCTCACAAAAACTTAAAAAATGACACATGTCCATGTTGTACAGGAGTCCAATTAACACGACCTCAAGAGTCGGGCAGAAAAACTTAAAAGTAGGAAAAAAAGTTACGGAGCTGCTGTAATATGCGGCCGTTAGGACGGCGCCATCTTGGAATAATCAAACTGGCACTGAGATTTCAGCATCAAACTGTGTTCCTTTTATTTCGGGCTGTATTTAGAGGTGAAAACAATAACACCTATTCCAACTTTTATCCCATTGTCTCTTTCTTTGATTCTAAAGAGGTTGACAAAGGTACATTCTTTTCCATAGGTACAGTATACAAGGATGTTAATATATGTTACTGTCATACTATTGGTTCAAATATTCCTCAACAGGGAAATAAACAACAGTACGTTAATTGAAGCAATTATTAAATGAGTTCCTGTTACTTAAATCCACTTTTCTAACAACTGTGCAGTAAACTCACCGAAATACTGCACAAAATTAAAAAAAAAAACAAAAAAACTGTGGTTCTAAACAAATGGTTTTATTCCTCATCTCTTGGCAGCAGGTTCCAGCCAAGCCAAGCAAACACATCTCACACTCTGCCCTCCAATGAATACACAATATTAACTTTACCCAACAAATCCATCCAAAATTGTCAAGCTAGCTGGAATTTATATTTGCAGAAAAACAACAGGCAAATGAGAAAACCCTGCAGAAGTAACTTCTGTGGTAACAATCCCAAGTAGTTCTTTGGAACTCTATCGTGCCTATATAGTTACCATTATTTAACTCATTGTGTGCTGAAAGTAAACTGTGGCATTTTTTAAGTACAATTTGCAAATTTGAGGAAAATACTGGATTTTCTGCTCTGCAGAATAGAACAACACTAGGACCATCTGTGTGGATGCTGAAATTCTTGTCTTAGTTTGCACCAGGGGCGCAGATTGTGTTTTGTCGATTAGTGATGCAAAGCGCTGAAAACATGTAATAAGGAAATGTAGCAATCAGGCAGGTAAAGGAGGTTTTAAAGCAGTATTCTCACTGCTAAGCTCATATACTGTTGTTTCATGGTCATGGAGTTGTAAATACTAGCAGAGCAAAGTCAGTGTAAATCCTTAAAGATCATGGGCCTAGTGCGTGGGGAAAGTAAGGTTGTTATGGAGGGAAAAAAATCCCTAAATCAGAGTTGCTGGATGTGGTGGTGTCAGTCTAATGTTTTGGACACACAGAAGACAAGCCCATTGTCTTGCATTTCATGCTAGGTTTATTTGTGTTTTCTCTCTTTCTTATTTCACCTTCTTCCATTCCTTTTGCTTAACCAAGGTATCGACATCATCTGAATGTGTGTCAGACAAACCAGCATGAAAATACAACGATGCTTCCCATGCACGCTGAGAAATGATTCTGTCCGGGAACTGTTTTTGCGTCGGGTCGGTGATGTTCTAATCAAAAGTCAGTGTGTGATGAGGCGGGAGTGATAATGTGTCATGTATGAAGAATTTCTTTTGCTTTCTTTTCTTCTGACTGAAGCAGAAACCCCTTAAAATTATTCAAGAAAAAAAAAACAACCTCAAAAGTACAATAGATGATTTTGTTCCTGTTTTGGCTGCTCTGTGTCCAGACTATAGACAAATCCCGGCTTTACAGCCCCTTCATCTTCTCTGTCTGTTGTATTTCAAAGTATCGCTCATAACTTTCACTGTGTTTTCTTTTGGGAATGCGCTGGTGTTTTCGTTGCTGCATATTGTCTCTGTGAGTTTTTGTGTGTGTCTCCATCAGTTGTTGCTCTTCTGGTCCTTGTATGTTGCAGGGCCATTAGTCACATTGTCGTGGGGTCACGGCAGGTCATCCCAGAGTGCAGCCTGGGCTTGTTTACTTGGGACTCATCTGTTCATCTCTCTGTCTGTCTGTGTCTTTCTCTGTTCTTCTCTCCACTTAACAATCTGACCTCTTCTTTTGTCCTTCTATTTGCCTAATTACCTGCATTATTTCCTGTATTGTTATTCATCAGTTGGTTTTACTGTTTGTCTGTTAGTATACACTCTTTCATTTGCTCAGAATGTAACACAGATGCGTGATATGAAAGCAATCTGTGAATAAACAGACTGCAGCTAAGATTATATATATGTATATTACATACATATATAATAATATATGTATATTATATACACATATGTAATCTTAGAAACATATATACAGTATATGTTTCTTTGTTAATATGATGTAAGAATACAAATATCAATTGTCAAAATGTTATACTGCAATAAATGTCATCATTATAAATGTCCTCATTTCATCTTTGGAGCTAATTTTCTTTACACTGTAGTCTGCAATGCGTACAAATTGCCTCGGATTGTCTAGATGTTTTATGATTGGAATTGTTACAAAAGTTGTACCTCTAGTTTTATGAAATAATAGTCATTTTCAGATCATAAAAAATGCTTTAAACCCCAGGAACCATCTGAATTATTCAACTTCTACTCACAAAAAATGATTTATTTGACATATACTGAGATAAGTAACTGTCATGGACATTTTTATCATGATGGTTCAGATCATTGACAGTGGGAAGTCCTACAGGTTGGTGGTGTGATGTTTCACGTCATATTTGTCCCAATAGTACAAATGTGTTTTATGATTTATTACTTCTAAATGCAGGGAAAACACTGAACACTGAGTCTCTTAGTATGGTTTCTGAGTTGTCAACACGTCAGCATCTCACAGCCTTAAATTGTTAAAGTATTATTTGAAGTGAGGTTATATGAGGCACTTATCTTCTGTCAGTAGTATTATCAGAGCAGGATAATAAGAACAGCCAAATGTCATTGACAAACACAGGAGAATCAAACTAATGGGATGGTGAGCGCATAACAATTCGGGAAAAGTACATTTTAGCCACTAAAACCCACCTATCTTACCCAACAGACAACCCTCACCAGCAAGAAGGTGAAAGTACCGTATTATGTTGTGTTCCTCCCTTAGCAACAACACAAACTTTATCTCGCAGGAATCAAGAGTTGCTGGTTCACTGCTGGCTTGAATTGTTATTTTATTAGTTTTGACTTGAAATCTTTATCATTTAAGTAAAAATAAAAGGGTTTTCAATGGAAGTCGCTGTCATGAGGCAAAGTAAAGCAGGTAAAACATTTCAATTGAATATTATAGTAGCAAAATGTATTTTTTTATTTTTTAGATTCCACTTTTTTTTTGCGGCAGCTACAATACATTAGTACATTGTTTACTCTTATCAGCTTCTCCAAAAAGAAACATGCTGATCGCCATCTACTGTTTAGAAAACAACCTCATTGTACCTTGGGATAATCCCAAAAAACCATTATTCCTTGTCAGCCTTATAAAAATGCAAATGTACATAGTTGTAATGCTTTTTTAAAATGATAGGTAATTTCCCAAAAGGGCCAGATGCCCTGTGGTGGAGCCTTCTCAGATACGGATTAATGGTAAGAAGCAACAGCAGGACACTTCATATGAGGTAGACTCAGTGACAATAGCCACAGTCTTCATCATAATGAAAGAACATGCCACCCAGTGTAATAAAGAGGTTTACTGGTGTGTTTTTAATCTTTCTTGGGCAGCAGCTGAGGTCTGTAGCAATGAGGCTTTGAGTATAGGTACTAGCTCGTAGGTTTTTGGTCTTTGTGGAGATGGATGGGAGGGGGTGGGTAATTTCAAGAAAATGCAATGACTTTATTCTTAAATCCACATTAGCATTCTGTTTTTCACAATGTCCCCTCTCTGTGTGTTTGCGGTTTTGTTTCACTTCAATTCACGACGACGTCTAGTTGGCATTTCAAATCTTCCTCCTCAATGCCAAAACAAAAGTGCAAATTGGATTTTCAATACGTCTAAATTTGATTAAATACGCAAGTCTGGAAAATCATATCAGCGCTCTCGTGTCGTCTCTTTCCTACTGGCTCAGCCCGACACGTTTGCTGACCTTTGCTCTCTCGACGGGGAAAAGTTAAGCATTGAATAAAAGTGCTGTTGATGATTGCAACACATGAATCAGAGCCAGTGAGTGGGATGCACGCTAACTTAATTGTCACTCGGATGATTTTAATAACAGTTCCAGCTGTTTGGATAAAAGCCATCCTCAAAATTTTGAAAAGTCCAATATATGGTGATGCAAACTGAAAAGCTCTCCATCTGTCCAATATTTTTTTTGTCCCCCCCACCCTCCGCTCTGGTTCTAATGCCGCTCACTTCTATCCGTCTGTCTGTCAGACTCTGTGTCTTCTATGCTGCTCTTTAACTGTATTATAAAGCCATTTCTTACAGTAGCCGCTCTGTCTCCTCAAATCCTCCCTCTGTACTCGCTCTCACCCCTCCTACTGGTTCAAATCAATGAAACTGCACAGGCCCTTCCTCTCCCCCTGACT
>JAPTHA010000009.1:7890196-7905448 GCA_029814585.1 Gymnapogon annona
ATGTATGTATGTGCACTGGAGATTTATCCACCTATAATTGAATCAGACCTCTGGGCATACTTTGGCTTTAAGGGAACGTTTGGCTGAAGACCACTGTGCAACCTGCACTGCTTCACACAGGACTTTATGTACGGCTTTGTTCTTGGATGGTTGTACAACAGGGTGGGCAACAGAGAGAGGAAAAGACGCCTGACCAGCCACTGCTGGTGTTTTAGGCGGCATGAAGAGAAGCGGGGGAACAAGACTGTAGAACTGAAAGAGGAACATAGCAGCTGCGTGAACCCAAATGGGGACGTTGGTACTGGGTGTGAAAAGAAGAAGAGCATGAATGATATAGAGAGGCAAACACAACAGAACTAAAAGGGAGATGGAAAAAGCCAGGGAACGGAGCCAGCATGAGTCGTGTTTAGAGGGTTCTGCGTGTGTAAATGGACTTTCCCTGGGCTTTATGCATAACAGGTCAAGATAAATGGCCAGCAGGCACAGTAAAGGGAGTATGAACACAGTGGACCCATAGATGTAGACTAAGAACTGGGGGCTGAGAATGGTGTCGGGGGCACACACTCCCCAGTGGCTGCTGTGGATCTCAGCATAAGTGAAATTGCGCATGTCCTCCACATAAAACTTAGACAGGAAGCCTCCGTAAGGCAGATACTTTCCAATAACTTTGAGGTCTTGATAATACTTGGGGAAAGAAGAAGGAGTAGGACGAGGAATAGAAGAGCTCCAGTTGCCACCCAAGCCAGCGAGACCGTCTGTCTCTGGGTCTGGGCCAGTCGCTCTGCTTCTCAAGGCGTGGAGGAGATCCGTGCCGATGCATTCAGCAAAGGACAACAGAACAGAACCAACCCAGCACAGCAGAACCACACACAGCACCCGCTGACGGGTCACCACCGACGAGTACCTGCAACACAAATGTATATGTAGGTATTTTCACCGCACTCAAGGCAGTGAGGACTGCTCATACATTCATCAGTCACTTATACTGAAAACACTGAATTCTACATTATTGTCCTTTACTATGATCTAGGCTTTCACATAGAACTTCTGGGATATGATAAAATATATTAAATTTATTATATGAATATTAAATTAATTAAATATTAAAAACTTTTTTAGTTAATTTATTAAAACAGTTTTATAGGTAAGAGTATGAGTATTAACAAGAATAATTATGAAGTACTACAGTTGCATGGTTAAAGGTAAAAACAAAAATGTTTTGGTCCTCTTAACTGGTCTTTCATTACATTATTAGCCAGTTTGGAAAACGTATGAATGAATTACCAGTTAAAGAGCAGCATGTTACTGTTGCTTCATACACAGTTACACATTAAGTAAATCTGGGGCTTCTTCACACGATTAATGGGAGAATACTGAGAAAAAAAAACAATCACAAATTTGTTTTCAGTCTCTGGACTTATTTTAATCTTATTTTGACTGAGAAAGTGGATGATTTCAATATTTATTGAAATTAAATCATGTAAGAAGGTTGGCAGGCAAAATCATTATTTTGCAGTAGTGTTAAAAAACTTTCTGCCGTCAGAAGCCAAAAAATTAGGAAACCACTGGGACTGAAGTACATAATCATAAACAACCCAAAGTGAGTGTACAGTAAATATGTAACTGTATTCAATTACCTCAGTAAATTCTCTTTTGACTTTGGTTGAGATCTAACCTAAAACTCCATTATCTTTTAGATGTGCGCGAAACCCCTTAATCAACTTTATATAAACACAGTTAATAAAATGTGAATACAGTACATTAAATCTACGTCTGCAGCTGAACCACTGGGTTAACTGGTTCACACTACCATTACTCAAACCTTTGAATTCAAAGATTTGTGTCACCAATCACTGTTGGTAAAAAAAAAAAAAAAAAATCTCTTAACTTCAGAATCAATTCAGATCTGCTCACCCTTATCCTATATGAAGCATGTTACAGAAAATAACCTCATAGGCACTGACAGGCAGTCTATTGCGGCGCAACCGTACACCGTACACCATACATTGGTGCATCTTGACATGCTTTCTGCTTTTTTTTCCCCTCGTGTTGATTTTCTATCTTTACTGCTAAAACATACTTGAGTCTTGCTTGACTTCACGTCCCACGTATTCACCCCTCCCACACACATGCATTCGTCAAAGGGCAATATACAGTTTAAATCTGTCTTTAACAGCGTGCGACAGTCTGTTATATGTTATTTCTGAGAAACTACCTTATACCGGTCCTGTTGGTTCAGTGTGTATGATTTGGATAGACTAAATTACAGAGATTTATATTTCTTACAGGTATGTTGTGACTGGTCACCTGAAAATAGAATTATTCTTTGCTACCTCAGACCGTGTTGTTCTTTTCTACTGAGGGAGAGGTTTTCTCACTCATTGTCCATTGTATTATAGTCTCTGTCAAAACCTTCATCTTCTCGTTATTTGAAAGTGATCACATCATATTTATGTTTTGGGACATCAGCAACTTGCTGCTTTAACAAAAAAAAAAAAAACAGCAGTAATGTAACTATCCTTTACAACTTTTTTTGTGCCTGTATACTGAAGTGTCCCCTGAAAGTGTATACAGGCAATTTATGTAACCATCTGTCCAGTATTTTTCTACATATTCTTGATGGCACCCTGCTAGTAGCTGCACAGACTGTGCTCAGCTTCAACCCTTCTTAATTTAGTGTTGTCACTGCATTTTGTATTGTGATACAGAACATGTTCTGAGCAGCCCAAGGTATATGGACTCAGATGCACTGTGACGGCATAAATCTCATTTCTTATCTCAAATCACCTCCAATAGCATTTGAATTTGACTTGAATATTAGGAATTTTTGCCATAATGCTGTTCAGACATTAACTCATAACAACCCATACAGCCATGAAAGGCCAAAATCATATACTGGCCTGAATTATTTAATACAGATGATCCTTTATCCCTATCAATACAAGTCAATAATTGGTGTAAAATACAGTTAATCATCTTTTCGTGGTCATCAGACATGACCCATTTGGGTGTTTAGAGGCTCCATAGTTATACCATGGAAACACCACTATCATCTACAACATTGATTTACCAGAAAATCCCATGGCATTGAATCATTACAGTGAATTAGATGTTTGTTTATCGACACCTCTGCTGAATGAGTCACTTTTTTTCAGTTTTGTCTGTTTTTTATGTAATAACCCTCAACTTTAACCTGCGCTTTAACAAACACCTACATGAACAGTGAATTAAATATAGAAAAATGCATTATTTATACTGGAAAAGAAACACAAAATACATATGATATATATTATGACTACAGAATCACTAAAGGAATGTTAGCCAGAAAGAAAAGTTCATTTAAGAACTGCCACAAAAGTCTAGGTTGTAAAATCTGCCCAAACGCAGTGTTTATATGCCATGTTTTATTTTTGCTGGGAGTCAGAACAAGGTTTTTATATTTTTAGCAACAACTGTAGGGGAAGCCACTAAAGAACACACCGACCCTGCATATTTGTTCGACTCACCTGTCTGCCAAGTGATGCTGCAGGTGGGCATCCAGTACCAGTAGCATCAACAAGAACATAGTGAACTGCCTGACCAGGAGGGGGCAACACACCAGTGTTATGCAGCTGTACAGGCACTGAGGCGTCCGGAGGTTTAGTAACACGTTCACAGGTAATTCCACCGCACCCCCAACAGCCCCTATCCAACCCAGGCAGAGTCGAAGACAGAATGAGACGCTGCCAGACTGATTTGTGGCACCCCGGGTTCCCTCCTGGACACCGGCCACAGTAGCGCCACCACTGACGGCCATACACAACCTCACACTCATTACAATTACAGAGACGAAGAGGATGCACTGGCACAGGGAGTACAGCCACATCAATTCCATTTCTATGGGAGAAAAAGACAGACAGACACGGGCACAGAAGGGAATAAAAGTGTAGTTTTTAAAGGCATTTTACGAGGTGACAGCAAAGTTAATAGAAGTTATAAATATGACATCTGCTACTGCCTTCACTCCTACCATCCCCCACATTACAGCCTTCCACCGACCACGGACTGGTCGAGAAGAATGAAGAATAAAGGGAATACAGTGACGAGGGGAGAGACAGTTTGAGGTTAACCATAGAAATGCTGCAGAAAATCGTCAAATCGTTGAGAGAGTACACATGTTCTGCGACAGAGAAAATATTGTGAGTTTCTGCTCTAGGCAGAGAGACAGGCGAGGTGAGAGTAGATATTTTGATAGGTATTGCAGAGCTGTAAATGTGCCTGGAGAGTGAAAAGGTCAGGCCACACCAGACTTGACAGAACTTCACCACTGAGGATGTGAGCACCATGCAAATACAGAGCAACATGCAGCAAGATACGCGGCAACATACTGTTAACACTCTCTTTTCAGCCTCCGATTCCTATGGCTTTTGTTTTGCCTAACTGGTCTCCCCACCTCACTATCAATCAGTCACACAAAGCCCCCCCCACAAAGTAGGCCTAGGCATCTATGCGTAAATATGTGAGCACCAACACTTAATCACACATGCAAACACTTGCAGATGAGTAATTTCCAGCGAAAGCATTAAAAAATGATTGGCAGCTAATTGTGAGACATTTTCAAACAATGGTCTCGCAGAAATGCAGAACGAGTGAATATAGAAAATAGCAGATTTGCCACAGCAATATGCCACCTGTCTATTCCACATAATTAGTTTGACCTTTTTTGAACATTTGGTGTTAGTCGTCAGTTTTTCATGAAAATAATCTTGCATGGCTGAAATAACCTCTTTATACTCTTTATACCTCGTAATCACTTGACACAGATGTCTCCTGCTTTGTCACTAGGAGAGCTTTGGTAAGAATTGATTAACTGAATTAATTAATGGAGTTTAATCCACCTTGTGTAAGTTTTCAATTGAAATTGTAGGCTGGTAAGTCCCGGTGTAATTAACTACTGTGATTAATGAATTCATCTCTTTGCAACAAAATTCAATGGGCCAAACATTTCAGAACGGTCTAGTCAGAGAAATAAAAGGTCGATGAGTCTAAATGTCAGTATTGCATAAAAAGTAAGAAGAAAAAGGTATGGTTACCTGTTGTGAAGCCCTGAGGTGACAGTTTTGAAAAAAGCTCTGTAAAACTGTGCTCTGTATAACTTAGTTGGCTTTTTATTTCCCTCCAGGATCTGTGTCTCTCCCCTCACCTCTCACTCTTAACTGTCTGCCCCTGCTGACAGAGTAAATCTGATTCATAAACCTCAGCTTATCCACCTTTCGTCTATCTCTCTCTCTCTCTCTCTCTCTCTCTCCCCTGTCTCTGCAAACATATCAGTTGTGTCAATGTTGGAGCATAGCTGCCCTTTCTATGTCAGATGTGCAAAGGGCAGCGCTTCCTCTGCCAGCCAGGGAAATATGTAAATTACACAAAACAGACACGCAGTCAAAGAAATATGGTCCAATCTTCATTTCATAGCAAAAACCTCCACCTGAGATTTACTTTGTTTCTTTAGATTTTCGATTTGTAACAGAAAAAATAAAATAAGAGATGGCTCCTAACACCACACTCAATATGATTTTTAAGAGTGGCCACGAGTTAGAGGCAATATAGATGAGCAGAAAACAAACCAGCAGGGCTTTATATCTGAAGGCATTGTTCCATGAAACTAAATGAGCTGGAGCCAGCTTAAAACCTCTATATGTTGTTGAAATACCTGCACAGAAGGAACCCATGCCCTTAGTACACATTCAGTTTCACGCTTCCCATTCCCTCCATCTTATTTAGACACAACATTCAATAATGCTCAGTGCTATGGGGAAATATATAAAACTCTAATAAAACTGTAGCCAAAGCCTGGAGCCTTTGTGCTCTGTAAGTATTTTTTTTTGTGTGTGTTTACAATGTAAATACGCTTCGTCTGATTGGCTGACAGTTAGCCTATGTGTCTCAGCAGTATTTTAAAAAAAAATCACTGTAGCAGTCTGATACTTCAGGCAAAAGTACACAGTGTCAATTTACTGGGCTTTTATTTCACAAAATCATTGCTGTGAACACACATAAGATTGCATTTTTACTGCGATAATTTTTTATACAGGTAAGTGAGTTTCTTGAATAATTGCGGTAGTGACATTCTGGGATGGGCAAATATGATATGATGATAATGAGTATAGATTAGATTTGATTAGATTAGATGCCTTTATTAGTCCCCTACGGGGAAATTTCAGGTTACAGCAACACATATACAACAAGACACACACAGAGATACTGCAAATATGATGAAAAATAACAGCTATTCCTAATAGTATAGATATATAAATACAAATAAAGAAAGAAAAGAACAGATTGAGTGCAACAGTAAAGATCACTAAAGGGACAACGTCAGATATATAGTAATATACAGTTCTATGGTTATACCCTTATTGTTATATAGTAATATACAGAGACATAATCAGATAAACAGTAATACACAGTTATATAGTTAAACCCTTATTGTTATATAGTAATATACAGTTCTATAGTTATACCCTTATTGTTATATACTAATATACAAAGACATTGTGGGTTATATAGCAATATACAGTTCTATAGTTATACCCTTATTGTTATGTAGAGAAGACATCGTCAGTTATATAGTAATATACAGTTATATAGTTATACAGTAGAGCAGCAGAATTGCAATTATTCCAATTACAGAAATTAATTTCCTGCAAAATGTTGCATATTTGGCTGGTCTGGCAGTCTGACTGAATAGTGAGCATACTATTGACTTTCTCATAGTGTCCTCTGAGATCAGCACTTTTGAGAGAGACGAAGTGTTCTGTTTTTTTTCCCATGGGTGAATACCAAGTCGGTTTTTGTTTGGCCGCAGACCGTTTTGTGTGCGCAGCCCGTTACTGAAAACAGTGAACGCTTAATGCATTTGAGTTTTCATCTCCCTCCACTCTTCCTACTTGTGCGGAAGACTCCGATGACAATCACTGGTGAAAAAAAACCAAGCCTTGTGATATCGCGTGACGGAACGAGATCTGCCCGTGGTAACATGGGTTGGAAACCCCGTTTCCACCCTCTTCCCTTCGCTGTCCAAGCAAGGTAAGGCGCAGTAGCTCTTTCCCGAGTATAATATACCAAATTGATGTCTATTTTCTCCGTTTATCCGCTGAACAACATCGGAAAGACTACTATATTGAGTAACGATATAATTAAGCTCTCCGCGACGTTAATGGAAAGGCTCTGTACGATTTCCGAGCCTTTTTCTTGAATGTTGCCTTCATTCTCCCCAAGTCTTTTAGCAATGGCTGCCCCCAGTCTGCCTCGTTGAGGCCTGCTAGCTCTTGGCTAGCTGCTCATTATTTATCACACCATTATAAATGCAAATTGCTTGTTGGAAAGAAATTGGCGTGTCGTTTTTTTCAGCTTCAGATTATGTTCGAATATTCGATAGGAAACGTCCCTGCGCAATTGGGGCATTCGGTCTTCTTAAATATAGGCTAATGTCGGGTTGAAAGCGTGTTACGGAGACGCTCTGCACATGTAGGGTTTAGCAGAACAGTTTATTCAATTGTATTAAGGTAATTACTTGATGGTTGTATCATTCAAAGCGCGTTACCTGGCAGCTTCATTGTACATATTGAGGTGATGTGTTCCATTGTATTTATAAATGATAACCGATATCTCGTTGGAGGCGCGCAGTTGCTCGCACCTCCCAACGTCCCGACATACGATATGAAAACTGTTCTTTGGAGATGTCAACAGTTTATTACACGTTGTTCGTACGCATTCTCGAATGTTTGGTTTGTTTAGATGCCTGGTGTCACAGTGAAAGACGTCAACCAGCAGGAGTTTGTCCGTGCCCTGGCGGCTTTCCTGAAGAAGTGAGTATAACGTTTAAAGCCGTTTTCAATGCTTATTATGTGTTGGGTGCTTAGATTTGGTTAACTGTAGTATACTGATGGAGTGAAATGGTAAACTGGATGCTGATTTGGTAGTCTGGAGCTGAAACATCTCTCTTGTCCTCAGATCAGGAAAGCTGAAGGTGCCTGACTGGGTAGACCTCGTTAAGCTGGGTAGGCACAAGGAGCTGGCTCCCAGTGATGAGAACTGGTTCTACATTAGAGCTGGTAAGTGGGTTCCTAAAGTATCGTTGTTTTGAGAAGTCTGCCCCATGACAAGAGAAAACAGTTGAATAGTGTTTCCTCTGAGTCCTGCTTGGTCGTCGTGTGTGGGTGAACACTACTATCAACACTTATTTCAGCCATTACTCATCATGTATTGACTTTTAATTAACAGGAAATATTAGTGGTGATATTACATTGTTTGCAATCTGTTGAGCAATGTGTCAAATCACTATTTTCCCAGTGTAGAATTGCATAGTTTTGCACAGTTGTCATTGTCATCTTTCACTTCAGCCTGCTACCCATTTTTAATTTCCGATTTAATTCATGACTGTATTTTGTGTAAATGTCTGATTTGGTTTATTGTACTGCGGAATAGTTCTGAGGCTTAAACCCGTTTGTGGGGCTTGGGGTCCAGGATCAGGTTAATTTGTACATTTTCCATATGGATTCATGTGTCTCCTTGACATCTAGTGTAAAGCCTGACTTAAGACTGTTATCAACAATTCTGTCTTATCTTGAGATTAAAAATAACTATAGTTGTATACTAGTAATTAGAAACACTGGGAAACATTGTTGTTAAGCATTAGTCTCTGTTGTACTTCATGTCTATTTTTGACTGATTTCATTCATTTTCCTTTATCATGGGGGACCAAAAGCCCTCTTACTCACCATGAAAATTTGATGAAGTATTGTTAAAGTTGATAGTGTTGAAATCCTTTTTTTTTTTTTCTTCTTGCAGCATCCACAGTACGCCACCTCTACCTCCGCGGAGGTGCTGGTGTTGGCTCCATGACAAAGATCTATGGAGGTCGCAAAAGGAATGGTGTGTGCCCTGCCCATTACAGTGTAGGATCCAAGAACGTGGCCCGTAAGGTGCTGCAGGCCTTGGAGCTGCTCAAGATGATTGAGAAGGATCCCAATGGGTACGTGTTTTTTCATTCATGTTTGTATATGGAGCTCTAGCCAAACTGCAGCAATCTTAGATATTGTATGAATTATCGGGGTAGACTTTTTATCTTAGAATTGCAACCAAATATTTTGCTTCAGAGAGGTAGTTTAGGCTTATTGCATGTGGAAGATTTTGCTTAAAGTATTTGAAATTTTGCTTTGTAAGTACTGCTGCCGTTTTCTTAAACTGGATTTTTTG
This sequence comes from Gymnapogon annona, assembly GCA_029814585.1. NCBI lineage: Eukaryota > Metazoa > Chordata > Actinopteri > Kurtiformes > Apogonidae > Gymnapogon > Gymnapogon annona. The sequence continues at coordinate 7,899,434 of JAPTHA010000009.1, forward strand.
TCTTTATTACATCAGTGGTCGCAGACTAACTCCCCAGGGAACCAGAGATCTGGACAGAATTGCTGGCCAGGTGAGAAGCAGCTTTGTTTTAATTTTCTTTGGTAGGCGAATGTGCACTTGGACAAACTATTAGGTAGAGGTCTGAGCAATGCCTGACTTTGAGTTGCATATTGCTTGTACAGTTGAATGTATCAATGTGACTTGCCCGTTGTAAATGTGTGCCCATAGGCTCATTTAGAAGTATCACCGTTAGAAGCTAAAGTTATTGGATGTGAAAATTGTACAACGATGAGGCCTGGAACACACATTGCTGCATTTTGCAAATGCAATTGCATGTGATGTGGACCCTTGACTCTGAGTATGGCCACAGAAAACCAACATAACATTCTGGATATGCATCAAAACTCACATTTACTCGTGTTGAGGTAACACTGATGGCATCCTACTTTTTCAGTTTTATGACAAACGGTGGAATGCATGAGCTGCTTAATATGGAAAATAGAGGTAGTAGAGGCTTTCTGAAATGTACAAGTAAACCCTAGTCCCTAACATTTCAAACAGTATCCAATTCACTCGGGGAAAGGAGCATACTGCACATCCAGGTCTAATTCACTACTAAAATGAAGTGGCAGAAAACAATGTTCCACAGCTGTCAAATTGTCTTCACTTTTCAGACTGGTCAGGCATTTCCCACTTTGACTGTATCAAACTGTCATTTTTTGTGACATTTGGAAGCTCAGAGTGGCGCCTTAAGCTTGTGTGATCACAGTAAAAGTGCTTTGCTTTAGCTGTTGTGAGTACAGGGCTCCACCATCATTTCAGCATGTAAAGCTATTTAAACTGCTTGTCCTTGGGCACATTTTTATCTGCCAGCTGAGTGAGTTACGTGTCTCATGAAGTACACTACGGGAATTGTTTGCAGTTGCTAAAAAAAAAAATTTGCAGTCAGGTCTTGTCAAAAATCAAGAGAGGCAGCATCATTGTGATAATCCAAGGGTAAAAGGGATAAACACGAGGAGGGAATTTCATGCTTGGCAAGTTTGCCGTATGGCACCAGTTTTCTCCTTGTTTACCCATGTTAATGAGCAGTATGCTGATGAGTAGACCCAGGTCGGACCCCGCCTGCTTCGACTAAAATTGGCAGCAAACACATATCTGTGACTACACCTCATCACACAGTGTGCGTCAACTCTTGGATTTTCTGTTGGTGTAATATTGATGTTGAACCTGGTTTTTGGTTGTGTGTGTCAGATGTTTGCACCAAGTGATTATCAATGGACTGGATATTTCCTCCAATCTGCTGACATAAGTTTCCTGAAAAAGGCAGTTTCAAGACGTTCAGAGGCTCATTTTTTGTTGAAACGCAATTTGGTGACACATTACACAAGTTGAAATTTAGGTGTGAAATTGGAAGTTAATTATACATTGTACTTTAAAATGCTTGTGTGATTGGCTTTAAATGAAAACGTTCATATGATTGGCTTTAAATTAGTTTTTGCACCAACTGTGGTAGCGTGATAAAACCATTCAACCATAAACACATTTTCAAAACCTCTCTGTCCAGAATTTAATGCCTGTGGTTTGTTTTTTTCCCCACAGGTTGCAGCTGCAAACAAGAAGTCTGTTTAATAAATCTGTTTTGGAGAAAGTCACGTGCTGTCATTGTTTTAATTTTTCCTTTCTTTAAGCTATTAGACACTTGAAATTTGGGAGTTGAGGATTTGTCCTAATGCATCCATCATGAAGAATAGAAATTAAGCTTTTGTCAAAACAAAAGCCAGGTTCTGCAGGAACCAACCCATAGCTCATTGTTTGTGTTTAAATATTGTCTAGTCTAAAGGGCATTTAGTGAAATTATTTGTCATGAGTCCAAATCCTCAAACTACAGAAGGCACATAGTGTAGTTTGACGATGCAGCGAGAAAAGACTTCATCTCAGCTGCTCGTCAACGAGACAAACAACGCTCCCTCATCAATAGTCTCCACACCTGCACTGCCACCATTGTGTTTATCTCAAGCTAATTAATATATCAAATGCAGTTTGTAGAGATTGATCCATAACACTACAACCACCACGGTAAGGTGTTAAGTTATCAAGAGTACATGATTACATTTCCATATGAGTTCAATATCTGTGAGGGATGATGTCATTATTGAGTCCTTTCATTCAGGACCACAGTGCCACCTAGAGACTCCTTCAAATCCAAATTTAAATACTCATCAAATGGGTTCAACTTGCTGTTCTACATAATGGCTCATTATCTCACATGACAGTTTGACTGATGCGTTGCTGCAAATGCACCAGCGGTCTGATCGCCATGGTAACTGAGGGCGGCTTTGGCTTTAGGTAACACAACTGAAATAATAGATTCTAGCACATGCTGTATGGCGAACTAGTCTGATTTCCAGAGGGCATGCATTAGTTTTGTACTGACAATTTAGTTCTGCTGTATGTGCAGAATTTTGTTCCTTAAGAGTTGATTGCTAAATGGGCCCGTTTAATTTGTCAGTATTTTTGATATATCCTGCAGGGGGTGCCAAAGCCTACAGAATACCCACCAAGTCTGCGCGGGGACATTGGGGTAATTACCTTGAAGGTGGCTTAACAGATACTTGAACCATTCATATGTATTAATGTAATCAGCCTGTTTTCAATAGATGTTGAATAACCAACCCCCTGTTGTAAGTGGACACCATATGTTAAAGCACTAAAGGTGCAAACAATTCCTATTCAACACTCCCAAGCTTGAGTGTTTTGAGAAATGTAATGGGTTGATGTAATGGACTGAGAAATATCCAGTTCCTATTTTCACTCTCATTTTCAATTTGAGGCCAGCGGAGCTTTGTGCGCTGGCTTTTTCAATTCTTCAGCTGGCCTTGAGGCAACAACAAAAAAAAAAGCTACAAGCACAACCGAATGAAAATAGGGTGAAAGTGCTAGTGCAGTGTTCATGTATCTATGTCCCCTTTGAGATAATACAGATTACTTTTATATTGTTAACTCAGTTCATGTCCAGAACTGAAGAACAACCAGAAGGCATTGTTTGTTGGTAGAGCGGTCCACTGTGTGCACTATAGGGGTGTGTGTGTGTGTGTGTGACTGAGCCCATTCTCGACCCTGTATTTGCAAGATATCGTGTTGGATCCCTGGATGCTGCTCCTGTTATGTTTGCCATTCTGTCAACCACTGTATCTGTGTGTACCCTCCACACACACACACATGCAGAGCACAGTGTATGGGATGTAGTGTGTGCTCTCCCGTCCAGCTGTGTACACTGTTGTCTCTGTTTATTTCATGTCAATCATCATAAACAGTCATCAATTATTCTGTACGTCTCTCAGGGAATATTCATCTGTAGTCTTCATGCGTCTCCTCGTTCTCCTCAATCTGCCTGTGTGTTCCTTGAGCCTCACCCTCCTCTTTTCAATTCTAAACCAGCTGTTCCTAAACACCTGAACCACCCATTTCTTATACTCTGTAATTTGGAAGCAAAAAGAAGGATAAACATGTCCTTGACTAGTGCTAAGAAATCTATGGAATCCACTGACCCAGGTTTGCTATGAGTGTCCATGTTGTGTGGTGAGTGTGTGCTCATGTATGTGTGTACTTTTGTGTGTGCTTTTTCAGTGGGTGTCTTTTTTTTGTTTTTTAAACAGCAATCCCAGCCTCCAGTCAGTCAACTTATTTGCACCAATTTCCCATTGTGAGCAGCATTAATTATCACCGGGCGTCACAATGGTAATTACTGGCGGCGAACAATTGCTATCTTCAACGAATGCACATTTCCTTTTAATGCCTACTGTGTGTGTGCACAGTGGTTGCCTACACCTACGTACTCTCTCTCCCGTTTCTTTGGCAGCTCAGCTTGATCACACAGCGAATGGATGCAGACCTGCCTCTCACCTCCTCAGGGCTGGGAACTGCAGATAACTAAGAAATGTCTGTGCTGCACAAGTCTCTCAAAAATAGAACCACTATCAGGAGAGTTGTTATAGACAAACACACACTCACTCATATACACACACACAGACAGACAACCCACGGCATATTTTTCCCTGAAGACGTGCCATACCTCAGAAAGTTTTCCTAGTGTCTGGAATATTGAGGCGAGGGATGTTTTTGGGGGAAAGCCTACAGAGATCCCATAGAGTACACTGCAGGCGTAGTGGAGATAACATCAGCCCTTCCTGTTGCACTGCACAACGCTTTACTCATACATTTCATCAGCATCGCCATCGTCTTTTGTTTTTGTTCAGTGTTGAAGATATGTGATTCTCACCGTCAGAGCGTCTCTGGGCGATCGCAGGAACTGTCAGCGTTACTTTAAAGCAGAACTTTGCAAACAAGTTACTTGAACTCCTGCAAAGTCATCACACTGCAGAGGTTAAGTTTGACGGTGTACCTATACGAAATGAAAGCAAACTCTGATATAATGCTCCATAAAATGAAGAAAAGTATAATCCTAGCGTAATACCTGACTCAGCTGAGTTTATTACTCACAAGATTTTGTGATTTTCCATTAGACACTATTATAGATACATTCATACACTAGAAGATGACGTTGCCAACCCGCAATAGGATCAGAGACGGACAAAACAAAAAAAAGACAAAAAACGACACAAATAAGTGACAGAGAGACATACAGTATGTTGACCTCACAAATCTGAAGTCCTACAAGCCCTGCTCAGGTAAAGAGAGCTTAACCAATGTGTTGCGCTGTCGTACATGAGAACGTGAGCGATTGTTCCTCAGTAAAGACTCCATGAGGCGGTTTCTGCCTGAACACCATGTCTGATGTACAGCACATAAAATAATTTATAGTGTTTCCATTTCACTATTTACATAAGAAATGTTGAATCTACACTGACGAGTCAATCTGGGTACCTCTGCTCCCCCACCCACCCACACACACACACACACATGGCTTGTATTGTGGGCACTACGCATGATGGGTAATGACTGGGTGGATTTGGACTGATCAGACTACATGACCTTTTACCGTCAAAATACAGTCTAATCTTTTTGCTTTTGATTAAGTTGGTGGTTGCTTAAGAAATAAGAAGTTAAAGCATCGGTTTGGGTTAAAGAGCTAAATGAAATCTATCCATCGCTGCAGTAATTATCCAGGGTCTGAACTCTTTGCTTGGTTCAGTCCAGGTTTTGACTCGTTTCTGTTGTGCTGTGTATTTGGACAACAAAAAATATACGTATTTCACTACTTTTTTGCTTCTTATTCTGTGTCTTTCGCTCCTTCCCTGCAGTAAAATAGATCACTTGGCAATGTTTAATGTCCCTGCATTAAAATATCTGTGACATGTTATCCCTTAATGTACTTAAACTCACAAAGTCACGTCCCCCTGTATCGCCATTAACATTTAAGCTCACTTACTACAATTACATCAAATGGCATGCTTAATGTAACATTAATGCTTAATGGTAATAAAAGTTGAACGCATTATTTTAATATGTAGAGGATGGAGACAGACAGACATTCAGCAACAGCACTGATCCAAACACATCTCCCATGATCCCGCTGTGCTTTAAATCTTGCTACTGGTATTTTATTATCATTACCCCTCTTTCCATCTATCTCCCCATTCAACCACGTGAGGACATTTATCTGATGAATGTATTGAGATATCTGCACCAAATTAATGCACCTAGACGTGGAGCAGAAGCCTGTTGAAAATGGATGAAACTGACCTCCATTTACAAGGTCAAACGCTGACACGTCTTTCCGGCCTCATCATTATCTGAAGATCGCATTGAGATATCTGCACCAAATTTATACTGTGGATGCATCTATATACGGAAAAGAAGACTATTGACATAGCTGGGATAGGCTCCAGTGACCCCCGCGACCCTGAAAAGGATAAAGCGTGTTTGGAAGATGAATGAATGAATGAATGAATACATAAAAATGAATGTATATATTTTTAGATATGTTCGCCAGTAGGGGGTGCTATAATCAGGGGTCATAGGCTAGAAATAGATTATCAACACCTCCACCTTAAA
>JAPTHA010000009.1:7949833-7966734 GCA_029814585.1 Gymnapogon annona
ACACACACACACACACACACACACACACACACACACACACACACACACACACACACACACACACACACACACAAAACCCACACACACAGGAACCGGGAAGAGGAGAGTGAAGGGAAAAGGAGACAGGAATGAAGAGGAGAGGAGGTGTAGAGTGAAGAGAAGTGGAGGAAGGCAGCATGTTGAGGCACAGTGAAAGGAAGTCTGACCTGCACTGTTTGTAAGATTTAACCCAGTGCTGGGCGATGGACAACAGATCATATGACAGTCGCAATTCGCAATGGCGCTCACCTAGTATTTATACTGGGATCAGGTCGTCCTTGTGCTGTGTGTCTGTTGAGTGCCGTCCTAGCGATGAAACCTTGCATTATGCTTTTGATTGTGAGATTGTTTATAAACATATTCTAAACATATTTACCTGCATAATCATACGTAAAAGCTTATATGAATGGTAATATTCTTTAGGGCTGAACACATTTCTCTTACAATGACTGAAAATACTTTTATTGACAACTGAGCATTAACACCAATTGTCCACATTATCACCAGCTTTATCAGTGTCAAGTCATAACATCACTGCAATATGATAAACGTTATCACAAGTTGCACATTTTCCTCTGATTTTATTAACCTATTGTAAATCCAAGTACCAAGGGAATGTTTCTCTCCGAGTTTTACTGTGTATTCCCACTGTGTGTCTGGAATGCATCCCCTATTAACTAAACTAACACTGCATGTGTAAGTGTGACTGTGGGGTGTTTGACAAAGGGACGAGTTGGCCCTGGGTGTAGGATTGGACTGCGTGTCTGTGTGTATGTGTATGTGTGTGTGTGGGCTTCTGTCACTTTGAGCAGTCACGACAGTAAAGAGCATGCGAACATTAATACAACCCCAACTGGAATCCAGACTTAACTCAGGTTATAAATAGGCATGTGTTCATCCGTACATCAATGGCAATACCAGCTGGTGATGGGACAGTGGTGGACCTGAAGGAGAGCCCAGCACCGTGCCTCCTAAAAGGTCTCACAGGCCTGTAATTGTCTGGGTTAATTCCATTTCTCGTCTCATTCTAACTCAACACATCTTCCTCTTGCTTTCAGTTTGCCATCTCCTTACTTTTCACTTTGGATATTGGATGTTACATTATACATTTTAGATAAGCTGTCTGGCTCAGTTTTCCACTTACCAATACTAAAATATGCATTCTGTGTCTCTTTGTCTCTCTAATTGATGGTTGTCTCTGTCCTGTGTTGCATTATATGATATTGTGCTGCCGTGGTTCCATCTTCTGAACACCAGCTGGTGATATCTGATCCAGCCTGGTCGTCTTGGCAAGGAAGTCAGGAAGGCAAAGCTTGCCAAAAAAACCTACCACTACCACCCTTTTCTGTAGCCCCCCCATCCACCCCCTGACTTGCCCATCTGTGTATGTGTGCATTTGTGTGTCCGTTTGGCACTGGTTGGGGGGCAGTTGGTGCAACGGTTTAGAAGAGCATCAAAACCAGGCCCGCCATCGGCACAACAGGTCAAGGCTCAGTATGCGTGAGTAACCCCTAGTGAACCCTAACTCCATCTCACACTGGCTGAGATTCGCTACAAGTTAGAAACACTTCGAAGACACATGGATCCGATGGTTACATTGGTATCAGTCAAATAATGGCATACTTGTTTTCCTGCGGCTTCCCACCTGTTTTCTCCTCCCTCACTTCAAGTGTGTCCAAGTATCAGAACAGGACCTCCTGTCCTTCATCAGACATTTCCTCCACCGCCTACGCTGTGCTTTTTGACGTCTTCTTTCGTCTTTGCCTTCTCCCATGAGCACACCCAACATATTTGACTGGACAAAGGAAAAGGCCACAGGGACAGGGAGAGACTGGAGACAGCTGGATGACTCCGGACACCAGATCATGTTGCATGCGTTCACTTACAACACCGTCTGTACCTTCTTGTCTCTCTGTCCTCATTTCTGACTTTCATTCTTCTACCTTCCCTACATCTTTTGGCAGTCTCTTATGGAGGCAGCATTGTCTAGTTCCACTTGTACCTTCTCCACTTGCTGTTGCATTAACTACCACCTGTTTGTCTCATTTCTTTGTTTTGCGCACTGACTTTCTCGGTCCCTAATGTTTTTTTTCTCCGTGCCATTTTGGTTTTGTTTTCCTGTTTGTATCTGTGTGGTTCCACTTCTACCATGTGGTTTGAGCCCCTGCAGTGGATTATCGGTCAGTTGACTCGCAGAGGGCAGCCAAAGCCTCCAGTACAAACATGAGACAATATTCGAATGATTGGATAGTTGGCTGCAGACCGTGGAAGCTAGCCCCCATATCAGCCTGAGCCAGACGGGGACCGTGGGCCTGTCCATAAACCATATTAACCACTTACATGATGCACTGCTTCTGTTTATTTGCAGCAGCTGGCTTTAGCGTAGCTCAATACAAAATGGAATTCATTATCTGATAAACACAGAAGTTGCTATGGTTTGTTTTCACATAAGACCGCACCGGTTTCTGTTGCATGTGGGTGGCAAGAAGACTATAAACTGCGGAAGTTCTTTTAAGCGACGCCAACAACTGTGTAGTACTCAGACACAGTTCTTCTGGTGTTGACTTGTGGTTAGTGAAGGCATGTTCAGTCAACGGCGAGTCCAAGAAGTGTTGTTTTTGTTTTAGTCTGAGCTCCCAGTAGGGCTGCACTATATTAGAAAAAAAGCTAACTTACTTCACAATTATTGTTTTCTGAATATAAAACCAGCAATTTCAATGTCAGTTTTTTCAGCCTGCTTTTCTAATATTGAGCTACTGGGAGCCCAAACGTGAACAAATTTTCTTGGCAGTATAAAGGGGAAAAAAAAACAAGTAAAATTTTCAGCAGTAGATGACTTCAATAAATCTATGTGGAAATAATTAAACATTACAAATGGACTAGGATGTATTTATACAGAATCCAACCCGCAAGTAAATAAAACTATTTTGTATAATAATAAAATAAAAAGCTGAAAAACAAGAAACCTGACAATGCATTAATTAGCTTTGGTTTTCTCTGTTACTTTAACACACTAGTTCATTCATTTTTAATTGTGTAGGCACAGTATTTATCAGGCACTGTTGCATTATGGATAGTTTATAGCAATAATGTATGTTTGTAGTGGTCTTCCAGCATAAGCATTGTTCAGTAAAGCCCACATTTACCCTCTGGAGTTTATGTAATGTGCTTTGCTGCTATAGATCAAAACCCAACAAATGATTTTAATAGGTGTAAAAACAGGTCATTCTGAAACTGTCAGGACAAACTAGGCTTAGATGCTGCTGTCACACTTGGGTCTGTGATCGATAGCGCAAGCTGTAAACTATATGGAAGGACCTAAAATTGGAATGTGTAAATATGGGGCACAGTCTGATTCATTCTGTGGTGACCTCAAATTCTGAAGTCACAAGACGGGTGTGTGTTAAATATACAACATCACATCCAGTGCGTTTTCACAGGCTTCGTCCCCATATGTCGCTCCTTTGCATTTCTGTGCGTTCGCAAAACATTACGCTCAAATCCACCAGTTGGTGTGATTTCCATCAGCAGAAGGCAGTGAGCATCTGTGTACTACGACGCTAAATGTATAGAAGGCTCAATTTAATCTGGGGGAACACATACTATGGTGTCTTCGGCACCCATCTGCCTTTGCTTGTGCACGGCTGAAACCTAAGCTGAACTGTTTCTTCCAAGTGTTTCCTCCATGTGTCTCTCCTGCTTCGCGTTAGCCAGTGATTCACAGCTCGTTATAGAGATAGATTTAGCTTATCTGGCCTACAGCTACCTTTCTGTTGTTCTGGAAGGCACAGATGCAGTCATGGAAAATTCTGCCGATGATAGACAGCTTCCACTTCTCCTGCCCGTCACCTTGGCTTACTTTTCTTTCTGCATTCCTCAGCTCACACTTCATTGGTCCACCCTCTCTCCTCTTCCCAGGTTTTGATAGACGTGTCCCCCCCCGCCTCCCCTCCTGTCCTTTCCCCTTTGCCTTTCCCTTTATATACTGCAGTAGAATACCTGTGCGGACAAGCTTGTGCCTGTCTTTGCAAACACTCAATGTTAAATTTTGCCCCCGAGGACCGTCAAACCCACGACAAAATGTATGTAATTTCAATCTGCTTTAAAAAAAGAGCACACCGTTCTCAAATGACATAACCATCCTGACATCCAGAACATTCAAAGAAAAGCACTCATTAGTGGTTGGCGCCATCACAGCTAAAATAATCAAGGGAAATTAATTGAATATCTTATTGAAACTTAAGTCTGCCTTGGAGATAGAAACATATTTTCCAACCAGGCCTGTGTTTGTAGACACAGTGCTATGAATAATACATCAAATTCAACTGATGGGTTCATTTCCACTGCGATGGAGTCTTTTGCCTTCAAGTTACTAAGAAAAATTCAAATGCGTTACATCTACTTTTATCTTTCTAACTTTTCATTTTCTTTCTTCCTCTCTGTAATTTGTATTATCAAACCGAACAGGCCGACATCAAAGAAGAGAGTCAAGCTTACAGATGTCCAGTAAAACATGGGATGTGTTTCTGGTCTTTTCTCAATTTTCTTTTCTCTTTTTTTTTTTTTGGTTCTGTTGGAGGCAAATACGTTTAACGCACAACTCCATTCTTCTGTGTCATTCTTCTGTGTGGCTCAAAATATACGCCTCAGTGGAAAGCACCTTGATCCTTCCTATCTTTATCTCGCATACAGTAGTTTTCCATGCCTGCCTCTGTGCATTCTCCTCCTTCTCCTCCTCCAACCACAACTGCTTGCTTTCTACCTGCCTCCACCAGCACATGCTCCAGCATCTGTGCATTATTGCCAAATGTTGAGATAAGCAGGAGGAGGAGGGGGAGGAGGAGCTGGTGCCAGGGTAGCGGAGGTGCTGATAGCTAAGCGTCAACACCCTTATGAACTTCCAGAAACCCCCTCTCTGTACGCCTTATCATAGATTCACACAAATACACTATTGACATCTTACTTGGTTGTCCACCATGTCTTTTTGTTTTTATTCCTAACATTATTCTAAACAGCCAGGACACACAACACAGCCTGGACCATCTGCCACTGTAAAAACCCACCAAAAAAGAAGGGTTAAGCTGAACAGAAAACCCTCAACATTTGTGATCATTTTCAGGCTGAATCTTTGTGAATAATATTTTTTTTTGATGCAAGTGAGAGGGTTTTATTTGTTAGACTCTAGTGCTGGTGTTTGCCGATATGTGTACGGCGGTAGCGAAACAATGTATAAAACTTAACCTAGTTGAGTACATGTACTTCCTTGACACGTCATACGATGGTATTGTTCCTCCGTGATGCACTTTATTAATTAAAACAGGGGGAACAAATTCCTCTCCACACTCCCTGCTTCTGTTGTATGTTACTGCCGTGATTAAAGTGATACAAGGGCACTTTGACACACTCCCTTCTCATGCTTCGTTCATCCTTTGATCGTGGTATGCTGGCGATTAGTAACGCGTCCTCACGCCAGTTTTGCGGCATGTGCGTGTCCTTTTTTTCTTTCCTTGCTTATCATCTCCTGTCATCCCTTTTTCATCCATTTTGTTTGCCGTTACTATCCTTGTACCCGTCAATTGTGTTCCTCAGGATCTTCACTGCAGTCCTGCTTTGTCTTTTTGCATAAGAAGCAGGAAATAGAGGAGTTTGTATTGGTTGGTTGGTGTAGATGTGTAGAGATTTTATTTAAATTAGGGTAAGTGTGTATGTCATAGAATGGGGTGGTGGAATGGGCAAATGGAACCCGGAAGGTCACTGGTCCATCTGGTGTGAAATCTGATGGGAGGCAGAAGTCACAGATCAACATTTGATGTTTGGTATGCGAACTTGAATGAGGGATAAGACGGCAACAGTCATATCTTATTGTTTGCTGCTACATATGCTACATATGCCCTAAATTGCCCTTCGGAATAAATAGTATAAATTAACAATAATAAATAAATAGAAAAAAGTCATTTGAATTGAATTTGAATGAATATATATATATATATATATATATATTTTTTTTTTTTTTCCCACTCTGCTTGAATAGCAGTAGTAGTAGTAAAGACAGAGGAAACACCCAGCTTGTATTTGTCTCTTGTTCCATTCATACAGATGCCTATTTTTTTCTTTTTTGTTTTGTTTTCCTTGCACCTTTCCTCTCTTCACCCACTCGTCTTTGTCAACCCTATTGTATCTTTATCTCCCATCATTCGTAGCTGCAGGTTTGCACAGGTTGAGACACGTGTTGTTTTGTCTCTCTCGGGTTGCACGCATTCCAGATATTATCACCAGCCTGGCCTGGGTGATCATTTAGCTTAACTGATAGCCATCTAGGCGGGACAGTCAATCACTTTGCAGACGATGATGGATGGTGCCCTCTTTGGTCAGACCCGATGCCCACAGATGAAAAGCATGTATCAGGCATGGCCTTAACTGGATAATACATATGTCATGTTGGACAATCCAGTGGTTATCTCTTCAGATAACTCTCTTCTGCTGTCAATTATAATGTCTGTTGAGCTTTACACCAGGCCGGTGTCCATGGAATCAACGAAAAAGGAGAATGAATATTTAATATTTATATCGGGTGCTTCAATTTCCAAATTATTTCATCTGTTCTCTCCAATTTCTTTACTAATCACATCATCATCCAAGCTATGAATAATAATTTAATGAAGCATTAATGAATGTGAAAATGTACGGGTAACAGATTTGAATTTTATGAGGATTGGAATAACACACCTTCTCAAAGTCTCTGGTGAGCCTTGATATGTAAATAAGCGAGACATTTTTGGATTCTTCATGTAGGAAATGTCCAAATTATAAGATATGGCTGCATAAGAAATCAGAGCTTCTAATTGAAATTATCCATGGCTGACATTTCCTCCTGTCTCCTCCTGTCATTTTCATTTTGCAAGCTATCTGCCTTTACAAACAGTATCTCGTGGACAGTGTTCTTATTGGCTGTTTATTTTTGTTTCTTCGCGTGCATATGTCTATGGATCCACCTCTAATCTAGCCTTGGGCAGCTTTTGTCCCCTGTGGGCTCAATGTCAGCAGCCTGACTTTGATGTGAGGCCACAATTTATTCGTCTGTCTCTGCGGACTCCCCTGCTGTCCACATAATGTCAGGCAATCAATAATAATGTGACCTACCTACCTGCCCACCGCTTTGGTTATTCACCCCCTGGCCTTCGATGCTCCAATCTCTGACCTGCTGCCGCTCCTGAAAAAACACTCTTTTGTGCCCTGTCCTGACCATTTTTACAGATAATGCCTGTCTAACTATGACAACAACCTCTTTGTCTGTTACCGTGGTAACATAGAACCCCCCATACACCACCACACACACAAACACACACACACACATACACGCACACCCCACCCCACCACACCCCGGCTTCAAATCAAAGGCAAACCAGCACGCTCCTCGTTTGAACAATCATTTTCCCTATCGAGACAAATCAAGAGCGCGTGACTGGAAAATAGATATACTGTAGAGACGCATATAAAGATACATTATTAAAATACAAAACCAGCATTGATCAGCTGCTTGGCCATGAATAGGTTTACTGAACTCTTTTGCCTCCTCTCTCTTCCTCCCCAAACCCTGTCATGTATGTGGAGCTAATAGAGAATGGGGAAAGACAGGTGTGCCATTATGGTGCAGATTAGTGGGGAATGCGGGAAGGTTAAGTTGGTTGGATAACTCAGATGCATATTTGTGCATGCTTTCTGGCTCATATTCCCTGGGGTTTATGTCAAAATATGTGTGTATAATATATGATCTGCTTGCCAGTTATGATATGTGGGCTTACTCTCTCCATATGCTGAATGAAATTTGAAATATGCTTACTGGGTGTGTGCGTGCGTGAGTATGTGTGTGTGTGTGCATACCTCAGCTTTCTTCCATCTCCTTGCCCTCCCCATGTATGGGCGAGAGCAGCCGCTCACTATCTCCTTGTCTCCAGCTTATCTTCTGGCCTGTCTTGAAGTGTTGGTTGCAGAAAATAGAAACTACTTTGTGGGAATGCATTCTCAAATATGCACGACACACGCAACACAATACCACCAGACAGTGAAGATAAAGCAGCATAATGGCAGCGATGATACAGGATGTTTTTTCTTTTTTAAACTGTAACACCAGCAGTTTTTGTAATCTATAGGAAATTATCTGCAAGAAAACACGGGTGGCTTTAGCCTGAGCCAAAAAAAAAAGATAGAAACAAAGATATATGACAAAGTCGTCTGCATACAAATGAGTGTGCAGCGACTGTAGTTGTACAACCTGTACTTCCGCCCAGTGTTAGTGTTTCATAGTGTGATATCGTGGATCCCTCTCGTCCATATCTCTCAGCCAGTCTTAGCCGAGCCAGTCCACCAGCTATGTGGTCTTTCTCCACTCTAATTAAACTCACTGTGGTTCCAAGCGCCACACCACATAGACACAACCCGAGTGCCAGTCTCTGTGTCAGCTGTTGCCAAGACCTGTGTGTTTTTGTGAGGTGTCACGGAGAGAAAAAATTGAGACGGGGCTCATAACCATATTTACTTCTCATTGTACTCTGTTGAGACATAGTGTAGACGAGTTTGCAAAGGCAGAAAAGGAGCAGCAGGGGGAAAACAAATAAAAGCTCAGAGCGAACACAAAGAAGACTCTACAGTAGGCAGTTAAAGACAGTATATCCAAACAGCGCCTAAGTGAGTGAGGAAGGGAAAAGAGTGTCGGAGTTTACTGGATTTAGAAATCACGGAGAAGAAAGAGAGGAATTTGGGAGAATAGTAATTAACTCTGAATTATTCTATCTGCGAGGGATCGGGGGATTAATAGAGGCTTTGGATGGGATTTTGCGCTTTTCCAGCTTGGGATTCTGGTTCCTCTGTGCAAACATTTGTTTATGTGTGCATGTACAGTATGTGTGTGCATACGGGCGTCCTCATGTGTCTCGCCATATTCCAGAAGGCTCCATGTGTCTGTGCCAGTGGGCTTGTGACCATATCTGCCGGCCAGCCAGCAATTGTGTGTGTGTTGATGTATGACTCAACCCCCCACTTACCAAAAGTTCATCCAAGCATCATACGTTAATCCTCCATAATAGGAAAAAAGACAGAAAATGGGGGTGAGCGGGTGGGAGGTAGGGAGTTAAAGAAGGAACGGGCCAGGGAAGGCGGGGTTTAAAAGTGTGTGTGTGTGACAGTCTGCTGTGTGTGAGGTATGCCAGGCAGGAGACCACAGATTTAAAGCGAGACAGACCATTCTAAATCTTTGGCTTATACCCTGTTTTGTGACAGAGAGTGCTGATAACCCACACGGGCAGACACCTCATGTCATTTAGATGAAATCATTGTTAGAGCTGCTCCCTTTGTAACACCACGGAATCTGAAGTGAGCAACTGAGCACATTTATTTATGTTTTTTTATTTCTTTTTATTTTTTTTTATGAATGAATCACTGGCAGAGAAGAAGTTAAAGAGATAAGTGGGAATATATCGGTTTTAGGTGTCACCTAGAGGTCAGTAAGACATGAATTAGCAAATGTGTTAAGATGGGGGGGGGGGTCATGGCTTTTGTCCAAGGAAGCTGAAGTCATATATTCGCTAACATATAATGAATGAGTGTACCCTTTAGCTTGGATTTCCCGTATCTCCGTACCTCCCACTAAGTGTTGCCACTGTCAACATTGTTAAGTTTGTTCAGGATGGGAGGGATCAGGAGGAGGGAAAGAAGGGGGTGGTGGTGGTGGTGGGGGGTTGCAAAGGGCAGGTGCAAGGGTACATTGGCGATGGCTGAGGAGTGGAGGTGGACTTTCTTCAACATGTGTGGAGGCAGTGACCCAAACAATGGTGGGCCATTGTACTAAACAAGTGTCAAATACTGACGTTAACATGATCTTGTGCAAATCTCAGATAAGTTACTGAACCTACAGTAATAAAAAATAAAAAAATCTCAATAGTGACGACAGAATCTTTTAGCTGTTTTGGTGTCACTTTCGTGCAACCCTTTATGCCGTGTAATGGGTACTGTTAGTTGAGACTGTTTTGGTTAAAGCCAATTTTTAACTAACTTTAATCCAATTTTCAGCAGATGGTTAGCAGATGGACAGTTTTTCGACAGTCAGAGCTATATTTTGTGCAGTAACACCTAAAAAGCTTTTCTTTTTCTGCAGAAAATTCCCGTTTGCTAGGAGTGTTTTTTTTTTTTTTCATTTTCACCCTGATTTCACACATTTGCATAAAAAAATAACAGGACTCGCCGAGCTCAACCAAACTTTCCATGCAAATATGTACTGATTTGGCCAAATGGCCTCAGAGTTTCTTTTATGCCAAACGTGATTTTTACACAGCAGGGACCATTTAGGTGTCTCTCCCATGAGTTGAAATTCAGAAGTTCAACATATTGGAAATGGAAAAGAAAGTGATCTATAAATGATGATTTGTTTTCCAAGTACAGTTTGTGGTTCAGTAGATAATGGAATCATTTTAGAAAACATCTCAGAAATTGTGGAATTAAAAGCATGTGAAATTTGGCTTTTGGGTGTGACACAGCACTTAGTCCCACTTGAGCTGTGTGTCCTCTGCACCTCTACTCTCCCTTGATTACTCTCCGTCCTCTATTCCTCCTTCATTGAAATGTGACTTTTCCCTCTGCGTTCATGCTTGAATTCATTTTGCATTTTCAAGCCTCTATGAATCTGTGCTTGAATGTTTTTTCAGGAACACACACACAAACACACGGGGATACACTCTTCCTCACTTTCAATTTCAATCTTGTACCCCTTTCTTTCTTCACTGGCCTATCTCCCTGCCAATGTGTAGCGCCCTCTCTTTGATACCCTCCCCCTATCTGTCCCTCACACACAGGCTTTACCGGGCTGCTGATCACGATGGGATGTTTGTTAAAAAAATTTTTAAAAAAAAAGCAAAAGACGGATGTGGGAACGCTGAAGGGATAACCGATGTAGAGAAAGGGAAGAAAGGCGGATTGACTCTATGCGTACACCAGTGGCCTGTTATCTCATTACAGAGGTACCGGCTTGTCACGCATCGCTGAGTGACCCCCTAAGGAGCACCCTTGCCCCTTTATAAGACCCCCCTTTATTCAACCGGCACGCTCGTATTTCAGTTTGGGCACAAAGAAGGGCAATTCTCTCTGGTTTCTAAGCTTTCCACAGCAAATCTGTGTATCTAAACCCAACCAAGGCACATATTGAAACGTACAACGGGGCTGCGGACACATGCACAGAAGCCTCGTTAGGCTCTCGTCGTGAAATGACGCTTATGGATAATGAAGGCTAATAGAGAGGGTGGATATCCATTTGTTCCACCATTTTCTTCCCTATTCCAGCACTCTTGTACAGTCCCATGTGTGTGTTTGAAGAGGAATTAAAGAGGGAACTGCTGTCAGCTCAAGTAGTTTGCGATGGTGTTCCTCTCGCTGGTTTTTCTCTCTCTTCTGCCAAAATGAAGGCTCATTAGAAGTGAAGGGAGGTCTGTTATTAAATGAGATGGGCAGAGTGCTACTCAGCACTCCTGCAGAGAGGGAATGAGGGAGAGAAGCAAGTGAGAGATTGCTCATCTCCCTCAAAAACAATATAAAGTGAGGGAATAAATGGGCATAGAGAACACATACAGTGTAGGCGAAGAGAGAAAAACTACTTTAAAGATGTAAACTCACACCCACATACTCATCCACTACACATACTTACTTCTTTTTTGATATCGTTTGTTACTGCTAACCTTAAAGACCCTGCTTCAAACACTTTTGTCACAACTTGTCAAATTATTATAATTTTTTGTCTTTCCTAAGTAGTTTATCACCATTTATCATAATATTATCCTGTGTGTCTTGGATTTTTTTTGGGGGGGGTGAAAATCTGGTATTTTCCCCGAGTATAAATAACTGATCACATCAATGTTAATAAGAGCTCAGAGTGAATTTGGAGGTTATTTGGTAAAATTTCTACAAATTATAACTATACTATAACAAATTATTTAATCAAAATAAGGTGTTAACGACCACTGTTATTCATCAAAGAACATGATGTTTGATGGCCAATTTTGCTGTTACTTGTTACACTTGTGCCCATGACAATAAAGGTTATTCGTCATAATCATTTATTTGTGAATCAGTGTTGTAGATGATGACGTACTTCCACGTTATACGATGGACCCTCTGAATGTTCAATATCTGATGACCAGGAAAAGACAAGAACCTTGTACACCAGTTATTTACATTTCTTGGTAGGAACCACACAGTTAAGTGGTTCAACAGTTAACATCTCAGCTCATTAGATGCTTAGAGTCGCTGGTGGACACTTGGGTCTTTATGAGTTGAACTTAGTGGTACAGTAAGATGTGGATCACGAATGAACCCATTACATTACAGAGCCCAAAGCCATAAAACGTTAACGGTACAATCTTAGTGCAAATTGACTCCATCCTTGCAGTTACCTTATCTTTAAAAACGAGTGTAAAATGACTCTGAACTGAAGCGGTCGTACAGACGCAGCCTGGAGTAGTGGTCTCTAACCTTCACCCATTACACACTGTTTGTGTTAATTCAGCCAAAGTCACTATTGAATTGCATTTAACTGCATCTAAAGGCTTTTGTTTTATGTTTGCAGATTAGTGTCTGTCTGTGTTGGCACTATGGGTGCTTTCTTTTATTCATTTAGTTAATTAATATTCACTGGATGGAATAATAATGGATGGGTTTTCATTACGCAGCTTGGTGCTCCGGAGACCAGATGCGCCATGTTTGCAGCAAAACTAATTTGGAATTTCCAATATAAATGAATCACGCAGTACTCATACCCAATGTTGTTTGGCATTAATGTTTTTACATAAAACCAGATGTAGAATACATTACATCCCAGTAATGTCAATCAAATTACCACTTTGATCCCACTTGAGTTTGATGATATTTTTGACGTAAATACATTGCAACCACTTCATTCATTCATTCATTCATCTTCCAAGCCTGTTTTATCCTTTGCAGAGTTACGGGGGTCACTGGAACCTATCCCAGCTACTCAAGGGCGAAGGTAGGGGGGGGGACCCTGGACAAGTCCCCAGTTCATCGCAGGGTCATCATTCACACACATTCACATTCACACAGGGATGGGCAAGGTGGGTGAAGTGTCTTGCCCAAGAACACAACGGCACATGATCAGGACAGAGTGGGAATCGAAACCCGCCAACCCTTCAGTTACTTCTACCATCTGAGGCAAGGCCGCCCCATACATTGCAACCACTTCTATTGGTTAAAGTCGACTGGTTTTTACAGTGAATGATTGTCTGCTCTTGGAAACTATTTTAAAGTTGAGATTTGAGTCAGGGGAAAAGCAATAGAGTGCCAACTAGATATTCTATATTCAGATATAGTGTAGAGTGTAGTCCCAAAAGAGAGTTCAGACCTGAAAGTTATCTTCAGAAAGATCACATCGGTAAGCTTTCATTGAGCAGTAATAGCATCCCAGTGTTATTTACCCTCTGTTCCCTTCACTCTGTTTACCTCAGCTTGTGGAGTGTGTGCATAACCCATTCACCCAGGAATAAGCGCTTTTGTCAGGCCAACAAAACACCTGGGCGCTACAATTCACCACTGAGGAAAAGGTGCTGGAGTGAGGGCGTTTGAGGGACTGAGCTGTTGAGATACGGAGGCCAGGCATGTGTGTTTATGTCTGCCTGTGAATGCAACACTAATCGCACTATAAATGAACGCTGACACATTCATCCCTCAGCTCGTTGGTATTAAAATGTACAGGACACGGTTTGAAAAGACGAGCCTGTTGAAACCTCCACCCCCATGTGTGTGACCCAGAGGAGAGTGTGTGTTTTTGATAGTAGAGTCTAGAGTAGAAACTTGAGACATGCTTTCGCCTTATGACTTATGTGTAATCTTATTTCCCCATGGAGAATGAAAAAAATCACCTTCTGTTTTTTTAATCTCAATCAAATACGCAATAACGTAATGTATTGTTAGCAACACACACACACACACACACACACACACACACACACACACATACACATACACATATGCAATACAAATTTTGGATCTACTGGGTATAATGGACAGACTCCAGTAGTTTTTTTTCGTCCAGTAAATGGACATAAGAGCTACCGTGCACTGAGCATTTGTACTGTACAGGCTTTGGAAATGACTTGCAGAATGAATTGATTCAAGGATAGAGCGAGAAGGGAAGTGAGAGAGACAGCGAGGCAGCAGCACTTTGTCCCAACCCTTTTAGCGTGATTAGCTGTAGTCCTAATGTCTCTCCCCTTATTTATACTCTGAGTCAGCCCCTTTCTCTTTCTCCTCTCCTTCACTCTGACGGTCTGTCCCGAGCTTAAAAAAAAAAAAAAAAAAAAAAAAGAGATGGGAGGTGTCCATATTTTCATTTGGAAAATCTGAAATTCATGGTAATTGGCATCAAAATTGGAGCACGCCTTCATTTCTAATGTTGTGTTTGAAACTGTAAAATTAGCCCAAACAAATAAAAAATTGATCGGTGTCCATTAGTTGAAGCTGCCCTGCACTGCAGTGTGGCAGTCATCCAAAACAAGATTAAGCCACGTGAGTTTCATCCACACTGGAAGGACGATGGGTTTTGTTTTGTTTTTTTCTCTTTCCTCTACTCCTTGTAGCTTTGAAAACACGATGAAATGTTTCAAAATCCTCAAAATAGCACAACCAATAGACTTAGTATGAATACAAACATGGAATTTAGAAGTGAAATTACTCGCTTATTTATTGAAATGTACAATAGGTTCCTGTTGATAATATATGTGGTATTCAGGATGGAGCAGTGTGTACAAAACTATACTGTGTTACTTCTACTTGGGTTATCTTATTGATACACTGGGGGTAAATTGTAATTGGTATTTTTATGAAGATGTTCAGATGCTGTAAAATACACTTTCCTGGCTGTTTTTATAACAGTCAATAAATGCATAATACCTCTTTTTAGGAACCTTGTGTTGTATTCTAGTTCACTGTGCTGTTCCCAAAATTCTATTTATAATACATGATGTAAAAAATGGTATCAAAGCTTTTCATTTAACGTTCACAAACCTTGCATTAGGGATGATATTATTATTATTATTGCTTTGGGTTTATATTTGGTGTCTATAGGATTCTCAATAATGGCAGGAACCGGCTCTTATAGGAAATGTTAGCCTTCAAAACTGGATTTGCTGGCTTTGAGGGAAAAGAATGTGCAGGAGAATTATTTTAAAAATTGCTAAATTCTCAAAAATAAGCGTTGATAATCTGTTGTACTGACACGGTTAAATTACTGTACATGTCATTGTATTATAGGCCTATAATTGAATTTAAAGCCAAATCCATTGGTCAACCGCGACATAACAGATACAGTACAATATGTCATGTACAGTGCAAACATGTAATCACATTCACCGCAGCATAAGTCGCCCCAACGCCGCTCTGCCAGTGCTGCAGTCCCGTAGAAACACACAAATAGAACGTTGAGCACACCCTGTCATTCTGTATTCATCCATCAAGCCACACATACTTCATCTTTCCAGTGCTGCCCTTGGTCTTATGGGATATTGGTAGGAATTTATAATATTTACTGGCTCTCTCATCATTGAATGCACCTCATTAGGGTACTCCATTATGGACGCCAGCCGCATTAGCAGCAACATATGCAAGAAGATTGCCTCTGCCAAACACTGCATATCATTCTGGTCCATTAAAGCAAGTCATTTACCTTGATAAATAGGTAGAGGCTCGGGGGAATTGAAAAGGCAGGGGGACTCTTCCCTTCACTCACTTCATCTTTTTTCTTTCTCCTTTGCTGCAATTTCAACAGCTCCTTCTGTGTGGGTTTCTGAACACACTTTCCCTCTACGCTATACGCCACTCTACTTGCATCTGTCTTCCCTCTATCTTTACTGACTCGTTTCTTTTTGAGCCCTCCAGACTTCTCGACTTTGCAAACTGTGAGTCGCTGTGCTGCCTGACGCTATCCCCTTCTTTCGTTTTCCATCGTTCCATTCCACGCATCCCCTTCTTCTCCTGCTTGAAATTTTTATTTTTCGCCAAGAACTGCATTTTAAGGAAGGAGGGAATGGCGAGAAAAAGAAGGGGGGAGGGGGTTGCTGGGTAAAAAGGACAGGGTGTGTTAATTGGAGTGCCTGAGGCGAGAGCGATGGAAGGAAGAAGAAGAGGAAAGGAGGCTCAGATTCGGGGGCCCCCAAAACATTAAATATTAACACCTTTTCTCATCTCTACCCCTTTAGTGACACTCGCTGATTGGTTGCTCTCTCAGTTTATCGCTCTTTCAATGCGTGTGTGTGTCACTCTCTCACCAAATTGAGTTCCCCCAGAATGTGAAAGGTGGCCAGGAGACGGCGTGGTACAGTAATTGGCGGACCTTGTGTGTTTTGTGCCCTGTGATTCTAAAAAAATAATGAAATTCTACTTGATATTTTCATCTGATGTGGTGCCATCCGCTGCACTGGCCTTGCTTTTCTTTCTTTGTCGTGGCCCCTTGTATCAAATTTGAGCTCTGACAGCAGCAAGACACTGGCTATTGTCATGTTAACACTCTCTAATGGAGGCACATATAGTGGCAGCTGATTGTGTCAGCTCACAGACATTAGTTTTATAAATGGCACAGATATTTTGTATGAGAGATTAGTTCAATTTTATCCAGTGAACTCCAATGGCGGAGGACATTCAGAGAATCCTTCCGATTACCACTGAGACTATACATCAAAGCTACTTTTTGCAGAAGCACTTACACAGCACTAAAACTCAGACACCCCATGTATCCGTAGCCTTATTTATATGAATCCCTTTAAAATATTTATTTTTTTATTGTAGTTCTCTGCAGAATGGGGGTGGGGGTG
>JAPTHA010000009.1:8053034-8080511 GCA_029814585.1 Gymnapogon annona
GGTGTCTTGTGGAAAAACATTGTAAATATTCTTCTTATGTCACTATGTCGGAGGGACATAGTCCGACAGTCGATCAAACGGAGCATTTAGTAAAATCGCACAACAACATTTTTAAGGATTTTAGAACTTTAGGCGCACTTTAAAAGGTGCACCGTCAATTATTGAGAAAATGACAGGCTTTGAAGTGAATCTTATAGTGCAAAATATGTCAGTCCCAGTGCCACCATGACTGAGGATCATGTTCAATCATGTTCAATGATTGTCTGCTTTAATGATTATTACAGTTATCAGTTGTGTTCATATGAACATATTGTAATTACATGCCTTGTTTTGACAGATGTTTTTCATTTATTGGTAAAGTAATACCAAACGGACAGACTCTCTCCATCGGGGTGGGTTGTGATGCAGATTCCATCGTTGAACATGAGATTCTGCACGCTCTCGGTTTCTACCATGAACAGTCCCGATACGACAGAGACGATTATGTGACCATCAACTTTGAGAACATCCTAGAAGGTTCCACGGAGGCTTTCATTATTGTCATTCTGATCTTTGCATCACATTTTTGATGACATTAAAGTGTACTTAATGGCTGGCTTTTATATGTGTCATATAGATCAAGAGATAAACTTTGATAAAGTTAGTGAAGAAGAGAGTAC
Organism: Gymnapogon annona; assembly: GCA_029814585.1. Classification (NCBI taxonomy): domain Eukaryota; kingdom Metazoa; phylum Chordata; class Actinopteri; order Kurtiformes; family Apogonidae; genus Gymnapogon; species Gymnapogon annona. Next base: position 8,053,694 of record JAPTHA010000009.1, read on the forward strand.
CACCAGTGGAATCCAGTACGACTACTGGTCAGTGATGCACTATGGCCCAAATTTCTTCACTAATGGCAACGGGACGACAATAGACACCATCCAACCAGAATTTCAGTCTATCATTGGACAAAGACTGGAAATGAGTCCTAGCGACATTCTGGAGCTGAACCTTGTATATCAATGCAGTGAGTACATGAACATGGTGTTCACTGACACACACTTTAAGAATGTCGTCAGTCAAGTTTGTATGAATTATGTGCTTCCAGTAAAAAAGCTCTGAGTTATTAAGGAAGTAGTATTCAAATTAGACATAAACAGATATTTCAAGGATACATCTGTTAGCAAACTGATCTAGACAAATACATTTGTATTTGAAAGATGCACCTCATACCACTGATCTAAAACAAGTCGTTTCCTCCCATTAAAAGGAAGGTTTTTACCGTCACTACTAGTTTCTTAATTTTCTTTGTAAATTAACATGTAATAAATTAAAAAGAAAATGAAAAGTTGCATGTTTTGTCACACACCAGTGATTAAACTACAGCTACAGCACCCCTTGATGTAAACATTTATTCACCAAAAATAACCTCCATTCTGTGTTTTTTCTTTCACTCCATAGACTCATCAACCATTGCATTTCGAATGCACTGCAGTTTCTCTGATGGAAACATGTGTCAAATGGCCAACTGTTCACAGACAGACCTTAACTGGATTCCTGTAGAAGCTGCTGTTGGGGGTCCTGACTCTGACCACACTGGTCTCCCCTCGGGTGGTCAAACAACTGGTAAGATTTGGGATGTTTGTTGTATGCCATTCCGCCATCTCTCATATCCCAGTATCAGCTGTAACACACTCACGCTGACTTTATCACACTCCAGGGGGACAGTCGGGATACTTCATGCACGTCAGCACAGTGTCCGGTCAGGAGGGAGACTCTGCCAGGCTGGAGACCCAAAGGATGACACTCAACAGAGACTGTCACATCCAATGTCTGCAGTTCTACTATTTCCACAGTGGGAACCAGTCAGATGTGCTCAACATCTGGCTCAGGGAGTTTTCTGATGAGGTGGATATGACTGGACAACGGCGTCTTGTGGGACAGATCACTGGTAACGTCAGACTCCATGTCAGATCTACTAGGAGAGTGACCTATGGATCTTTAAAAGGGAACAATATTGTTGTAACATTGCAGGCATTTTGGATATTTATATGACAGACTGGGCACTGATTAGTAAAAAAAAATTTAATAATTCAGTCCCAGTTGAAGGTTGGTAAATGTCATAATGCGGACTTCATCCCATGTCACAAATCACTACCAGTGGTTAATTAGTAACTACCCTGATCAGCTCTTCGGATTCACATCATTACGCACTCACATACATCCTGGGTAATCAAACCACAAATTAACTCCAATGCAAATAAAAAATAAGAATGGAATTTACAAAATGAAGTCAATGTGATCACATAACGTTTTACTGCATGAATTATTCTAACCAACTTCAAGATGTTTTATCAACTGTGACATTAAGACTCATTCATTAAAGACTAAAACAACTTTAAAATAGCTGCACATTGTAGTGGATACCTTTTCGTGGTGAACCTTTGTGCTTACAAGGGTTCGCAAGGCAGTAAACATGCCCCAGTGCAGACAAACATTCTTTTTTGATGATACGGACTTCATGGTTGGATGCTAAGCTGTTGAAGCAGTGATCACAGAATAAATAAAATAAATATAATCTAATAAAGTGATCACATGTAGTGACTAAAAATAAACCTCCTTAGAAGTAACAGCATTAAACAGTAATATTCAAACTTTGGTTTAATATGTAAATCTGCTCTTTCCAGGTTCTCCGACATCCCATTGGCAGATCCACCATGTTTCCCTGAACGCCTCTAAATATTTCCAGGTGACGTTTGAGGTTCGTAAAGGAAATGGAAGCTCAAGCGGCGGCATTTCTATCGATGACATCAATCTGTCGGAGCTCGAGTGTCCACATGTGACAATACAGATTGATGACTTTGAACATGTTTTCAACACCAGTACTCCTGGATCTCGAATCCAAAGCCCACGGCAGTACTCCACCTCAGGATATTCTTATAGAGTCGGAATCATCTTCTTGGGAAGCTATGCCGGAGTGTTTGTGCAAATGATGTCTGGTGAAAATGATGATCGCCTGGAGTGGCCGGTCAATAACAGACAGGTGACCTTCACCATGGTAGATCAACAGTCAAACATCCAGCAGCAGATGTCCAAGAAGAGAAGTGTCACTGCTGACGCAGACAAAAGAGACAATGATGGTCAGAAAACACAAAGAAGTCGTCTGTGAAATGCAAAAATTCTCCAGTGCATAGGTATTCCGTTCCCACATTCTATATGGAACAATGTTTTGTCTACTTTCTATCAACAGGAGAGCTACTCTGGGACAATCCTCGTGAAATTGGAGATTCATTTGTAGACGAAAACAATCAGACCGTCTACGTCGGGCCACTGATTGGACGAGCTTTTTTCGTGTTTTATCCTGAGCTGACGTACAGAAGCTTCCTCAAGGGAAACAGCACTGTGTTCACCTTCAGCTTCCATGGTAGTTTAAGCTAAATATGTGCACATTACCACTGAAATCACTATGTGGAGGATTGTTAATGACTTTTATGATTGTTGGTCGAGTGAGGAATAACACACCAGGACCTGGACCATTCTTTACTGTGAAAACATTTACTCACAGTAGTTTACGAGAGGGGCTACGTCCAGGTTGATGGGAGAAAAAAAAAAAAAAAAAGACAGATGGCAATTCAGTCAGACAATATATCAGAAAAGAGCCCATGCCTAAGGTAAACCAGCTTCAGTGTACAACTTCCACACCCTCTCCTTCCAGGAGCATCTATTCTAGGCCTTTTATACCCCTCGTCCCTCTCATACAATCTATGAAAAAGATCCTTTACCAGAATTCAGCAAATATTGGACATAAACTTAGCATTTTTAGTTTAACATTTAACTACCTCTGAATAAGTTCCAAAAGAGATCAGATGAGGTTTAGATCGGTTCAGTGTTCAAATTTGTCCAAATTCTCCTCTGTCTCTGCCATAACAGGGTTGAGAACCTCCATCTTCTGACACTCACACCTGTAACCTGGTGATGAGATCGAGTGAACACGGCATGGTGCATCAAACATTTGGGAAACAAAATGTACTGCAATATGAAAATATTTCCAAGAATGAAAAAATCAAGATTACCAGAGCAAATAAAACTAGACTAGCTAAGCCAAAACCAAAGCTCCACCCTGTTACTCCAACCTAACACTAGGCCCAAAGCCTGACAACAAAGGAGACGTTTTTCCTCATAAGGGTATGGGCTGTTACCATGACTACTCTACTAATACTTTTGTTGTTTTTCCTAGATCTCACTCCTCTCCTGAATGAGAATGATCTGCCATGTCCACTGGTGAAAGCGCAAACGATAGCACACCCCCCTACAGATCAGGATCCAGGCTTATGTCTAACACGGTGAGAGACCACATCACACCCTTTAATCTATTGAATATGTCGGATTTGTCCTCTGCCTCAAAATGGGAGGAGCTTGCAGTAGTAGGACAAAATTACAGAACTCTACTGAACTCTCATGGAATATAACTCTTAAACCTCAGGTGTTGGCATTCTTTAAGAGTTTTTAAGTTTTAAGAGTTTTTGGCAGTCTCTCAAATCATTTGCTAGATATTATAAACACATCTCTTCTAACTGGTATATTTCCAGATCCTTTTAAAACAGCGGTTAGAAAATCCTGACTAAAAAATCCTAACTTTGAAAGTAATGCCACGACCAGTTTTGGACCTCTATCTAATCTCCCTTGCAGGAGCAAAGTCCTTGAAAAAAATAGTCTATGATCAAATAAATCTGTTTCTCAAAGATAATAACTTCGAGGAATTCCACTCAGGATTCGGTGCATGCCATAGCACTAAAACCGCCCTCAACAAAATTTTCACTTACCTCAGACTCAACTCTGATGTCAGTAAGGTTTCATACCTACTACTCCTTGACCTAAGGAGTAGTAGGTCACGATCAATTTGACACAATTGATCATGATATCCTGATTTAATCAGCAGGAAAAAGTGGTTGGCCTCTCTGACAGTATACACAATATATATATATTAAGAGAAGACAGTATTATGTCAAGCTTGGAAGTTATGTGTCAAACAACATGACACAAGTTATGGGATTCCACAGGGGAGGTACCTATGTCTGCTACTGTTTTCCTTATGAACGCTACCTGTCCAGATTTTCTAGTTTAACCACCCGCTGTAGTTCAACTAAACTCCCCTATGGAAGGGTTACTCAGAACAGGTACAGCGGATACAACTCGGTTTCTTTCTCCATTCACGTTTATTTCGCTCGTGCACACATACACGTACACACGCACACAATGAACATCTGCACGAACTTACTATTTCACTTTTTCGTAGGGTTAGTAAATTAGTAAAGTAGTAAATTAGGTTGTTAGCAAATTAGGTTGTAAAACCGACGAGGCATACCGGTCCTGAACGCACATATAAAAAAAAACAACAGTGGAACTCAAGCGTTTCCCGACTGACCACGCCCACTCTATACTCGGTCCGGAGACTGTGAAATAACATCACATAAGTCTAACAATGCTTAGTAAATAGAAAATATCACACGAACTGTAATAGTCAACAAAGACACATACTGGGTAAACGTAATATGCCTTGCCTGCAAGAAAAGTGTAACATAACCAAATGTTTTCCAAAAATCAAAATAGGATAATAGGTTCATCTACTGGAAAGTTCTACACTACCACTTTGAGAAACTATGAGACAACATGTGTAATGTTAGCTTCCACAGCTACGCGGATGACACATATACATCTCCCCAGAGCCCAATGACGTATCAGCCGTCCATTCCATTACAAAAAGCCTCTCAGCACTAAATCAGTGGATGGCCATGAATTTTCTGATATTAAATGAGGACAAAACAGCAGAAAGAGAAATGCTGATGAGAAAGATCAGCAAATTCACTTCCTGAATTAAACCAGAGGTGATAAGTCTTGAAGTCATTATAGACTCAGACTTAAACTTTAAGTCCCACCTAACGAAAGTCACTAACACATCATTCTTCCACCTCAGAAACATAGCCTGAGCTATACCTGAGCTAAACTTGAGCTGATTCAGAACTCTGCAGCTAGACTGCTAACTACAACCAAGATTAGAGAACACATTACTTCAGTGTTGGTTTCACTGCACTGGTACCAGTATCCTACAGAATGGATTTTAAGATTCTACTCCTCAGTTATAAAGCTTTTAATGGAACAGGACCTAGCTACATTACAAACTCACTGATCAGTTATGTACAAACTAGAACACTACGGTCATCCAACGCAGGGTTATTAGCGACTTCCAGAAATATTGCAAAGACAATTGTGGATGCAACCTTTGTCAACTATGCACCAAACTATGGGATACAATTCCCAAGGACATTTGAGAAAGCAGCTTGATGAATATATTCATGATCAAATTAAAAACATTTTTATTTTCATTGGCCTTCTGGGGGGGGATAAAAAGGGATAAAAATGGGGTTGCAAACACTAACCCTTTATTTCATTCTACTGAAATTTTATAATTTCATGTATGGCAACTTTTAATTGCGTCTCTTTCACTTCTGTTTTATGCTATTTTGATTCAATTGTATTTTATTTCTTGTATAATTGTACTCTTTATTCCTGTGCTGTCACCCCTTTTTATGCAGTTCTGTTGAAATGTGTTTTATTTCTTGGACTTTTATGTTGTTGAACTTTTATTAATTTGTGTGTAATCAAATATCAATATATTTATTATTTCAACCCTGTCTCAAGCTTTTTTTATGCAATTTTGTTGAAATTTCATTTTATTTCATGCACTCGTATGTTAACTTTTATTAATTAGTGTGTATTCATATATTAATGTGTTTATTCCTTCTAAATTTTAACTGATGTGTAGCACTTTGGGCTAAACTTGTATGAAAGATGCTATAAAAAATTATGTTTTATTATTACTATCAATATTAATCATTCAGGGATACATCTGTTGGGACACAGATCTAGAAAATTTGTATTTGAAAGATGCACCTCATACCTCCTGTTAAAAGGAAGGTTTTTTCCATTACTACTAGTTTCTTAATTTCCTTTGTAAGTTTATATAGTAATAAATCAAAAGACAATGAAAAGTTACATTTTACAGCACACAAGTTATTAACCTACAGCTACAGCACCCCCTGAAAAACCTTGATTCTGTTTTTTCATATTCACTTTAACAGAACCCCAGACATTACGGAACCCCCTAAAGACATCAGGTATTTAGATTACATCATACATTTCATATAATCTTCCATAAGTTCTTCAAGTTTTCCTTACTATTGACATTTTTGGAAATATAGTTGTTGAAAAGTTGAAGTAAACAAACTGCTTTACAGCTGGTTGAAATATCAACTGTTGGCTTCATATCCAAATTAATTGTGCATAATGTCTATAATTGTTTTCATTGTGTTTATTTTTCTTGCTGTAGTAATTCTGGGAACTCTGTTTCACCACCCTCCTCTTCCATCCACATCCTCGTCTTCCTGTCAGCACTGTTACTTTTGATTCCCTGATGTACATCTCCTCGCGTCCTGCATCCAGACATGTATGAAGATCAGGAGGAGTAATATGAGTAATTCAGCACTCATGCTTTTTGTTGAAATAATTTGTCTACATTGCTTGATGATATAAAATCAGATAAACGAAGGAAGGCTGCAACGTTTGTTGATGGATGTTTGATGCATTTCGGTGTGTCTCTATATCAAAATAAAATCAAAGTTTATTTATATAGCACCAAGTCACAACAACAGTTATCTCATAGCGCTTTACATATAGAGTTGGTCTAACCAGACTCTTGGATTAGTTGTCATAGAAATCCAACAGAATCCTCTATGAGCAAACACACTGGTGACAGTGGTGAGGAAGAACTTCCCTTTTAACAGACAGAAAGCTGGAGCAGACCCCGACTCCTGGAGGATGGACGTCTGATGTTATGATTTGGGTCTGTCAAGCCACGTCTGTGTATTTCCTGTCCTAGTCTGTTACTTCCTGTTGGGTCCTGTGTCTATCTCATCGTGTGTCATCTAGCTTCACTCCCAGTGCCCATCCCCATCTGTGTCTCGTCAATAATCAATCCCCAATGTGTGTCACCTGTGTGAATCCCTTCCTTTTAGTCGGTGTGTTTCCCCCAGTCCTTTGTCAGATCATTGAGGTCATGCGTCGTGTCTGCATCTTGTTCTTGCTTTGTCTGGTAAACCTTGTGTGAGTATTAAGTCTAGTTTATTTTGGTATATTGTAGAGTTGTATTTTGATTTGTGAATGTCCAAATTGTAGTTTCCTCTCTAGAGTTTTTTTGTGTTTGAATAGACTTCTGATTTCTGTTCCTAAAAACTGTTTTCCTCTTTATGAGTGATTTTGATTTCTATTGTTAGATTAATGATTTTCCAGTTATGGGTTTTTGGTTAAGTTTATATAACGTTAATCCTGTGTTTTTCTACGGTGCCTTTTGTTAATTAGAGTTAATCACAATTGAATTGTTAATAATACCTGTGTACGTTCCATGCAAACTCAAAAATAAAGACTTTTACTGTTGAAATCTAGTCTGGTCTGCATTTGGGTTCTGGTCTGAGTTTAATGATGACATACAGTTACAAATACAAACAGATGAAGGAGGGCAGGGGGGAGAATGGGAGTCCAGCAGAGTCAGGTGACACGGATGCTCAAGAGGTGCTGGTACATGGCAGACGGAAGGTGTTTATTGATTGGTCGTTCGCCCACTTGTTAAAATAATAGCTGTTGTTTGGTGGTGGGACCATATAATGTTAGTCACTTACAGCTTATGATACCATTCTTGAATATTGTGCTGAAACTTTCTTTTTAATTGCAATCACTATTTGACAGTACAGTGCCCTTTCCCAATGGACACCTTTAAAGTGCTGAAATACCATAAAAGAATCTTACGAAATATTTGTACTCATCACATTTAATGTTCATTTGAGTAGATAGAAGAGAATGTCCTTTCAAAAATTCACGTGGTGTTCATCTTAAATACTTTAGTCATGTCAGGTGGTAGTGTTTTTGTGTGAATGATTGTTTTATTTTTGTAGGTCTGTTGTTGTCCAGCATCTGTCTCCTCATGTGTGCAGTAGCTTCACACCCAGATCCATCCCACCTGTGTCCAATGTCTGATTCCTCCCTAATGTACCGCACCTGGTGTTTTCCCTGTGTATAAAGTCGGAGTGAGTTCACCAGTCTAGTGTCGGTTCGTCTTGTCTTCACGGGAGAGTCTGACTGGTTTGTTGTGATCAGCTTGAGAGCGAGTGTGGTTAGTGAGTGCGCTAGTGTGTTTGGGAACATTTTTGTGATTGAATATTTAAGTAATTCTTGTTTTCTAATGTTGTGACCTTTTGCCACGTTAAGTGCAATTTCTTTTTTTTTGTTATAGTTTTGATTATATGATTTCCCTGTTGTAGGTTTTTTCGTTAAAATTACTCCCACGCCAAACAAATACAAGTTTGTTTGGCGATCTAAGGGAAGTAACTTGTGACCCGCCCTCAAGACATCAAGAAATAGCCTTGGCGTAGACGTGTGAAAGTGTATGACTTCCCGTCGACTTCGAAACAGGGTGAATAGGAAGACCAGAAAAACATTTGAGAGCTCAACTCAACAATTTATTTTTTTGCATTTCATTTTTGTTTTTTCATGGGACACTACAGTTACTTTCACACAATACGTCCCACAATAACTCCAGACAGAAGAAAAATGAAAACTAAGGGAGGGACACTGACAGACAATAAGTTTGTCTGAAGCAAAAGAAATGAAGAGCAATAAAGAAACAAGCGATCACGCAATGACATTGCTGTTAATGAAGGCTCGCGTCAGTGGAAAACCCCTGGTGACATTTAAAACATGACTGTCATTTTTTAAATACCATATGTTCAAATGAAGATCATTTCATTATATTGAATTAAAGCAAGAACCCGGAAGACTCTCTTTCTCACCTCCAGGGAATGCTGGGGGAATACAGTTTATTCTCGGGTCATAAGGTGAACCTTGATAAAAGTGAGATACTGCCGCTGTCTCTTTGACTTTAATAGTGTTAAATATAAGTTTCCCTTTAAATGGTCTCCTACGGGTTTTAAGTATCTCGGGGTTAAGGTGGACAGTAACCTTAAAAATCTCTATAAGCTTAATGTAGTCGGTCTGCTCCATATACCTGATATACACCACATGGGCTCAGCCCCATATACCTGATATACACCACATGGACTCAGCTCCATATACCTGATATACACCACATGGACTCAGCTCCATATACCGGATCGGAACTTGTGGGACAGACAAGACGTGTGGCTGTGTTGTTGTATAATGTAATGTTGTCTAATGAAAAATTAAAAAAATATATTTAAAAAAAAAGAAATACAGCACAAAAAACAACCCCATCCTGCAGACCCAATCGGTTAAATGTGTTCATGTTGTTTCATGCCTCGTGTACTTTCTAGAACTTTAGCAGTATGTTTATTAAATTTGTATCTTGTTTACATTGTTCAGTTGTTTGCTGCTAAACATAACTGAACTGCTAGAATTATTTTTCGTTGTTCCTTTACAGTGACAATATATATCTATTCTATTCTGTTCTATTCTCTTGTGTTGTATTTTATTCTTCTCTATTTTTTTCTGTTGTATTCTATTCTAAAAGAAGTGTCACCACAGGTCTTTGACAAATGGGAGTGAATGGGTGAGTTGAGGGAGGGAAGGAAAAAAAAATGCTAATAAAACTAATATGTTATAGGTCAAGGTTCAGACTATACTGATTCGTTTGATTGGTTTTAAAGAGAGCGTTAAAACTCAGGCATCAATAAAGCCTTGAAAAAGAAAAAACTAAAAGAAAAAACTTTATGTGTAACATGCTTCAAAAGAACAGGACAGTCAGTCAATGGTGCGGAGGCATTTACCTGACACTAAGTGTTTTCAGCCACTAGGGGGCAGCAGATCAACACCTACAGGTCATTAAAGGCGCCTGGCAGGAGTTTCCTATTGATTCAAATGCTTCATAGAATGTGTACTCACTGTTGTGTACATGTCATACAGTACACAGACTTTGGGTATGAGCTGATACAACTCTTAGCAATCAGATACCAATATGCCTCCCTTTTTGGAAGAGATTGGGGTGTGCTAAGACAGTGGTTTTCAAAGTGGGGGCCGCCAGGGGGCGCTAGGGGCGCCTCATAAAATTCTCACACATGCACATACACAACCACACACAGCAAACCCCAACACTCATGCACAAACACACACACATACAATAGAGAGAGAAAAAGAGCAAACTTTGATTTATTTTGTCCTGTCCTTATATGTTGAAAATATGCTGAAAATGTGTTGAAAAGTTATTATTCACTGGGGATTTACAGGGTTATAGACACACAGACAGAAACACACACACACTCACTCACTCATGCACAAACACACACAGACACAACAGAGAGAGAGACAAACACTAGCTTTGATATTATTTTGTTCTTATCTGTCGAAAATTTGTTGAAAAGTTTCTAATCACTGGTATCATATGGCACTGAATTTATATTTGTTAGCTATTTTCTGTGCTTAAAAATAAGAAATATTGAAAACTGAATACAAAGTAATGAAATACAAACTAAAAGTTGATATTTCTTTTAGAAGCATTTGCTGTGTTTTGCAAAGGGGGTCCCCGGCCAAGGGCCAAAGGGGTTTGAGGGGGCTTGGCATGGAAAAGTTTGGGAACCCCTGTGCTAAGAAAGACCAAACTTGATTTTAAACTCCACTGTTGCGTATTTTTGCTATACTTTATCAAAAAATAGTTGTATTACCTTAAATATTGTGTCTTGATAGGAACCTTTGTCATCGGCATCCCTGCTTTAAAAGCATTCAGTAAAGCACTTGTGCCAGTGGGTTAGTTTCAAAACTTAAAGGAAATTCTATATAAAACCAAGGGGGAATTTTGTTTAAAAGAAACGTCTCTGAGCTGCTACTACTAAACAATCTCCGCATAATATAATGATTTTTCACATTCCATCTCATGTAACTCCATTCATCTCAATGGACATATTTATACGTGCAACAGCGTCTCTGTAAACATTCACCAACCATCACCTTTGTCATTGGTTTTCCCCAAGTAATTTAATGATGGATTTAGCAGCCTATTAAAAAGCCAAATAAATCTCCCCCGCTGCATCTGATCCATCTGTGTAGACCAGTTACCACAAAAATAACTATACTCATTTTATTTCAATTCAAATCGTTTCAAGAATTCAACTGATGTCAGTTGAATTCTTGCCAATATGTGTGCTCTTATTTCTGCTCTGTGGATTTGGCTGCTCTGACGCATACATTTCCCCATGGTGGGATCAATAAAATTCTATCTTATCTTACCTTAAGTTACCATTAAATCATCAGATTCTGAACATTATGCTCCGTAACCAAAGACAGAATGCATTGTCTGTTGTCCTGCACTCTGGGATTTCCCTTTTTTTAAATCACACAACATCCACTTGTACAAAAAGTAATCACATTTATTTCAATCCATCAGACATGGTCACCATATATTATGTCTACCCACTTAACAATGATTTTAGCATCAGATGATCTCATGCGTCATCTGATGCCCTCTGATATACATCCGTATAGCCTCTGGGTATATCCAATACGCCATAAAGGAAAGACAGTTGTGCTACAGAATGTAGGCATGGCTTGGCCAGTCCTGGCTCCTCGGTAGTTAAGAGTCTCTCTGTCTGTCCCAGATTTCACAGATGTAAGAGAGTCTTTGAATCCAATTTCTAATACTCGGTCCAGGTTCCTGTGTGTCTCGGTGCCGGTCCAAGCTGTGGCCTGTGATCTGGCTGTGTGCGACCCCTGCTCCTCTAGCCAATAGTGACGCCAAAGCCACACTGGAACTTATTCTTGCGATGGTTGAGGAAAGCCCCTAAGGCCAGTGACAGAGGCAGGGGCAGCAGCTTTTTTTCCAGGGTTGCTCCGACGACCCAATTACTATCAACTGTGCCTATGACCCAAAGACAAGAAAAAGCAATTTGGTGATTTATTATTTACATTAGTGAAATTAACGGAAATCAACCTGAAGGAACCCCATATGTATTCATGTCAATTTACCTTTAAATAGCAAATTAGCTTTAGGGACGTCCAGCTGGTAACCAAATGATGTTGTCGTGTCTTGCATCCGTGTGCTCGCTTCAAATTCAACTCCCACTTGCAACTGGAAAATCAGAAAGAAATCAGTCTCATCTGGAGGATCCAGAAAATGCACCAAAATGCCACAATTGGGCAGATGGAGACAGAAAAGTAACTTCTTTTACCTGATCATTGGCTTTGTGATAGTATGTAGCATGAGCTCCTGCACCTCCAAGAGTCAAAGTAGCAACATAGTTATCACCTGGCAAGAAAAAAAACGAAAGACTTCAATAAAAACAGATGTGCAATGCAATGACCTCCTCTTGGACTCCCACTGATTGGTCAACTATTGCGTCCAACTACTTTATTGGATCTAATTACTTAGATGAGTTCTTTTGGCTTTTTAACTTCAAATCCAATTTGCATGTTTGACAGGAGCTTTTACGTTGGATGCTCTTCCTGACACAACCCTTGTATTTATCCAGGATTAGCGAAAAATACCACAAGGAGACACACGCCCCCTTGTGGCTACAGTAGGCAGTAGCGTGATGAGTCTTGCCCAAGGACCCACACTCTACCCAAGGAATCGAACTTGCGTCCCTTGCGCACCAGCCTGATGCCTTAGCAACTGAGCTATCCAGCTGCTGTACTGGATCTACTTACTGTATTTTGTGATATTTTAACTATTTAATAATTACTTTCTAATCTATATAATAAGTTATTTTACATTTAACACATGGTTTTTGTCTTAATTGTTATTCTTTTACCTACATCACTGCAGTACAGCGTACTTTAAGGTTACAGGTCAACTCAATTTGGTTTTCCCAGCAGGGAAATCCAGTCTCTGCATTTTATCCAGCTCAATACATAAACAATAGGTGACATTAGATAACGCACACACAGACAGACATATATACCGGTAAGTAGATACTGAGCTGCCATCAAACTCACTCTCGACCATCATAATCATCAGGGGAACAGAAAGGTGTACTTATCTCGTATGTATCTGTTTTTAATCGCTTAAAGCAGTGACATTTACATTACTTACACCTTTTCTCTGTCTTCAGACTAAAATACTTTTTCATTAATCAGTGACGTACCATTTACAAAACCTGCATTATCACAAATTACTGTTAGATGGAAATCTTTTGTAAAAAATATATATAATATATATATATAAGTCAACTCAGCATTAATTCTATTATGTAATTCTATTTTTTCAGGTGAAAAAAAAGGCTCATCACAAAAATCGCAGGATTTTTTTTTACATTTGCAAACAAAATACTTTGGTTAATGAATTGTGAGTGGGCACAACTTAAAAGTGTATGATAGTATGTACTACTTTATAAAAGGATTATATTGGACACATTAACTGTAAAATGTGAGTCTAATGCACCAAACAAGCTTTAGTTTGCAGAGTTGAACAGACCTGTGTATCTCCCCAGGAGAGATGTGACAGTTCCTTCTTCCCCTGGTCTCCTGTGGTACACGAGTTCACCGCCCAGAGCCAGTGACGGTGTGATAGACTGAAGATAGTGAGTCACTAAAATGCCTACAGAGAAAATGGTACAGAGATTACAGGCAGGAGTTATTGTATATCTTCTCTTTTTGATTCAGGAAGTCTTTTGTTTTGTTTTTTTTTTTAAATCACAGCTACCACCAAACACAAAATTCTAATTATTTTATCAAGAACTTGGATAGTGACAGTAATTTGGTTAAAAACTTTAAAATACAAAAAAAAAGTGTGCGGTATTCATTCCTGTATTACTATACAGTAGCTACTGTCTTCACCACACCTTTGTAAAAGCAACCATACCAGATCCAGCGATTACATCTGGGTTTCCCAGCGTCACAGCAGAGGTGAAGTCTTCACCTCGGTACTCCATGTCACACTGCCAGTTCACAAACTTATGCTGCTGAGTCTGCAAAACACCAAAAGAAAAGGATTTGAGACTGGAAAAATGCTATGACCCATAAAATAGTATCCAAAAGACAACATGTCGGAGGACGGTTCCTCCACACATCTCTATACCTGGATTGCTATTTTGGAGCGCACAGCGTTTGTGAGCTGGTGGATGATCTGAGCATTAAGGCTGCCAGTGTTGTCCATATCTCCAACCATGACCGGGAACAACTGAAGCAAACAACGTGCACAGGTTTGAAACAGTTTCTTTGTAAATATGCTTTGATTTCTCATTTGAATGTTTAACATTCAAGAAAAAGAGAGAGACAATGCAACAGACCTTGACATTTGGACCAGATCAAGTGAAAGTGAACAGCGTCAAAAATGCAAGTTTAACCAATCATTTCTCAAATAGGTACGTTTTTTTTGCTTCACAACTACTTTATAGAAAGGACTAAAGATGACTATAATATGTAAAACTATTAAGTTCAGTAATATTTGATCCTGAATCATGATATTTTAAGCCTGTGAATCTGTAGGAACTAATTATTCAAAAGTACAAGAATCTAGAAAGATCATGCACAAATTATTTGTAAAATATGCTCTGCTATTAGCTGTATGCATCACTTCAGTTGTAATATGAGTCAAATAAAAGTTGAGCATATTTGAAGTGTTTTAGTTCCTTTTTTATTCAATATCCATCACTACCGTAACAAAACACCATTACTAAAACTATGTTTAATTTAGTATCAGTTTCTTACGAGAACAGCATGTTTTATACATTTGCATAAAGAGAAAAAATATTTATTTTGAGTTGCTGTGTCACCCAAACAGGAATAGAAGTATTTTTGCCCCAACATCTTTTTTCCTGTAAAGTGCAACATGTGTCATGTGAATAAACTCACTGAGATCTATCCACACATGAATTAAACATGGACATAAATGATTTAGGTTTCAGCACAAAGCTTACTGAACATGAACTGTGTCCCCGCCTGAAATGGCCCATGTATCACAGAACTAAAAAAAGGGTTTTAGACTTAGACTTTATTTGTCGTTACACCGACACACACAATGGAACTGGCAACGAAATGTTGTTGTTTTGGCAACTGACAACACAACTCAAATACAAAAAATACAAAAGTGCAACATTTTTCATTTTTAGTTTCAAAAGAAAAAAAATCCTTACCTCTGCTGGACCAGTCTGTTTACTCCCTACGTAGGTAGAACCAAAGCGATAACCAGAATCCCCCATGGTACTGAGGGTAACAGTATGGCTGACCTGGAAGTGGTTACTCAGCCCTTTGTTGACCACTAATCGCACTCCTTCCATCTGCAGAGGGAACACCTCTACAACAGAAAGAAAACTCCACGTTTATCTCAGAACAATCATTTACACAAGGCCAAAATGACAGATGACTTACAGTATACCAATTTATAGGACATCTTTTAAGTTGATCAAACACAATACGTTCAAACTACAGAAGTGTTTTCTAACCTTTGCATTTGCGGTGGCACTCTTCATATGTGCCAGGGTTTGGGAGTGCAGACTCTCCACCCTCTGTTTGCTGACTGGCTGCAGATGTTGGAGGGACAGAGGAGACGGGGGGCATGGTAAAGCCTGGGGGGACGGACACCAGCCCTGGGACCCCTTGACCACCAGCTGCTGCTGCTGGGGCCGGGCTGGGGGAGGCGGCAGCCAACACACTGCCCATACTCTGAGACTGTTGCAGACTAGAGGAAAGACACAGTGGGCAAAGGTTTGGATCATGCATTTTCCCATATTTTTAGTTCAACCACTCTGCAACAGGCTAGCAAGTGGTAATGTCTGGAACGGTTTGTCTCAAAACCAGACAAGTGACAACTAGACTAAATATAGAACACACCCTGCTATGATGATGTATTCATTGACGACATTTACACATAGTTGTCTCCCTAACAGCTAGCTGACTTACATTCATTTTGCTACTATTAACTTAAGCTAGCTGCAGTGATCTGACCTACTATCTTGACAGTACAGCGGGTTGGCTACAGCTAAGGCCCAGCTTAGCCACACTGTACATACATAAATTAGCTGACATATCTCACATATAGTAAGTCGCATAACGCTTTTGTGTGACGCATGGTGTCCCACCAAGGTCACGTTTGGCAATAAGTCAACGGCCGGCGAAACTATCCGCTAGCAGCATTTAACCTGTTCATGCTAATACATGCTAGCACGGTCGCTTGGTTGGTTGACTAGCAAGGTAGCCATGTGGAGTCGACCACGAGATCTTCACGTCTGCATACGGAAAACTTAGCCATTAAAATCACCCCAGGAACGAATGGGTCCTGGTGGAATTATTAATCAGTTGGCTGTTAACTGCGTTAATTTTTAGATTTCGTTACTCACGTTCACGGTACAGCAGTTAAACGCCGGCAAAGTTCACGACAACCTCCGTAACGTTAGTTAACCAATTCCCGCCCATTTTCGGAATCTCGACCATTGATTGGTTGAGGGACATTTTCTCTCAGTTACTATTGGGCGAAAGAGTAGATGCGTTTGCTTGTCTCAGGTGACGTCAGGCGACATTCATTGGCCAATACTGGGTTCGCTCTACTCCTTACTGAATGACATTCCAAGGGTACAGTGTACATTAATGGTGTGTAACTACCATTAGACCCCCGGGTGTCAAGTCAAAAGGATAAAATCAACAAACAAAAAGTATAGTCAGCCAGTCCGACTTTTAATGCATTTGAGGTGCTGGCATCGACACATTCAACAGAAAATGAATCGTTCCTCATCTTTAACAAAACATCCGGTCACAAATGAAGCAGGAGAAACAGTTTTACATCCATTCTGAAAACATCTTCAAGTCCATGAGCCCAAAACTGAAATGCACTCACAAAAGAGGAACCCATTCAAAAGTCAAATTTATTCCATCCACATTTTGCAGATGCTGTCACTGTGTAACTGTGGGACATGTACTTTGCAAAGTCAGGAGAAGGTCCTTGTAAGCAGATTTTTCAAATTGGACGAAGGCACTTGAGGAATACAGAAACTACATAAAGTTTGCTGATATAATAAATTGTCTGGACTAACTATGTTGCTACAAAGTTCCTGAGTGGGTCTGGTATACATGACAGACATCTGACATCTCGACCTGAGAAAATGCAGCCATGACATTCGCCTAAAGAGGTTATAACAAAAGCGTCACAATTCTCCTCACCGTGAGCTGAGAGAAAAAGAAACTGTCAAATGTGATTTTTACATTTCTTCTTGAATAGTACTGAAATGCCAAATATTTTAAAATTATAACCACACCATTTCCCGGTTCTATCACATTCACCAGTAAATAGAAGTCAATATTTTTCTGCAGGTACCCTGTCCAGTTACTGTGAAGCTTAGCTTTTCTTCAATGGAGCCTTTTGTTTAGCATCCACTCAAAACCCTTTAGTTAAAAAATTGCATTTTTCTTTTCTTGGGGGAAAACAAAACTACTCCTTTAAATGACAACCAAAGTACAACCTCAATTCCAAAACAGTTATATCACCATAAATAAAAACTGAATTTAAGGCCATCTAAATCCCATGAACCTGCATTTTATGAACCTGAAATGAGAAAACGTACCATTTAAAAAATAGTAAAATAAAAATTGTCAATTCGATGGAAGTAACACACACCTACATAACAAAACTGGCTGCAGTTCAAGCCAGAGACATGCTACTACCACCTAATGCCAAACTTTTTTTAATCGTATATTTTGATGTTTTCTGTATTTGAATTCTATATAAATGATAAGTTCATGAGATTTGACATTTGTGCTCCTTAATCTTACATTCTGCATCTTTGAACCATCTGCGGGAAGTTTGTCAGCAGGATGTGATCACCACCATTGTGGTTTATTTAAACAGCAAGTGTGTGAGCTGGGCCCTTTCATGCAAGTCCAACATCAGTTCCGCATTCACGTTTACGTCACAGCACAAAACAGTTCCCAACAGTTCCTGATTGACTGTCAAAAGTCAATGACAGTTGCAATGCAATCATTACCTAGGTCACATGGCAGAATGACATTCCAGTGAGATACCTGAAGGACATAACCCCAGTTTGTTTCTCTCACGCGTAGTGGTAAGTCAACTAATCGGGAAAAAAACAAAATAATACTTTAGGGATAAAAAAAAACAAAACAGATTTCCACCAGAGAACAAAAAAGCCTTCAATCAGGATTTTGTGTAATCTAAAGGAGAAAAAAAAAACATGACGCCGAGAAAGGGGCTGACGTTTTAACCATGTGACATATTTGTACGTATACATACAAAAAGGAGCTAAAAGAAAATGAGGGTTCCTAAAATGTTTTCAGAATTGACGTTTTAATCCGTGACGCTGCTGGATGTTTGCTGGCTGGTGAGTGTTAATGTTCCTTTGCCTTGATGTTGCAACTCCAGTGTGAGGAAAATGGCCAACAGGTAGAAACTGGGACTAGCAAGAGCAACGCACATACAAAACTGGCACGTCGCCTCGAATGGAAATTGTGGAATTAAAAATGAATCCAACACAGACCATTTAAAGTATGCAATGGGTGTCTTCACTTAGAAATTTGGGTTCCCAAATGCTGATGGATGCCAGACGCCATCATGTCCTGTAAAAAACGAGAGACAAATGTTATAACAACACAAGTCATTACTTCAAGTGCCTGCAGAGCAGACAGCTGGTGGATGATGCTGATCAGATCCATTCCAATGCATAGTGACTGCTGTGTGGAGGATATTCATTAACAGTTCCATCTCTCTATCCAGTAAAACCTTTACTACTCTTAAATTGGTCTATTAACTCTGCTGGCATGCATTATTCTTAAAGGAATTGCTTCTACATTATGCGCGTCTGTATTTCAAGGAAATCTAAACTAGATTTGACACAATATTTTAAACTAGTGCTCCACTTCATCAGATCATCCCCATTTTATAGTCTCGGCTACTTAATGCTAAAATACAGGTTAATTACTTTAATGCCCCAGTCTTTCTGTCCAACACTGACAACAGCAAAGAGTCAGAATTTTTTTATTTCTTAGCATCCGATTAATTACTTGTAAAATTATAATTGTCTGATGTGTCACCTTTACGTGCACTTAAGAAATGCCATATTGGAAACCAGATGAACCCTTCTGCATGCAGGAAGACACTGGAGTATTGGGGAGAAGTCTAGGTGTGTTAATCTGATTTCTCATAATCAGATTTACTGCCATTATCTGAAAAAGCATATCAGATCATTCTGTTTACAAGATAACAGGAATATTTTGATAATTTACAGAAATCGGAGAATCACTGCATTATCGGTGTGCATGTAACGGGACTCGGAGGTTTACTCTAAATATTCCCCAGTCATCAGTAATTACAGAACTAACCATGCCTTCAGGCTGCTCCTTGTTCATCGTTCTTGAGTCCCCCATCAATGCAGTCATCATCATCTGGGTCAACAGAGTGAAACTCTGCCACGTATAGGCTCTTATCGATGCTGCTAGGGATGGGTTTAATGTCCGTGACCAGCTGATCCTCAATGCTCTTCAGGTTGTAGCGGTCATCTGAAGTGATAAGATTAATGGCCAGTCCCAGATGACCAAACCGCCCTGAGAAAAGACACAGGTGTGAGGGACCAAGGCGAAATATTCAGTCACAGGATATGAGTTTTGACTTGAAGCTTAATTACCTGATCTGCCAATGCGGTGCAGGTAGGTCTCCGCACTCTTAGGGAAGTCAAAGTTGATGACCACATTTACGGCTTGGATATCAATTCCACGAGTGAACAAATCTAAAAGAAATCATATACATCAATAAATCTACATATTTTTTAAAATGGTAATAATTATTGATGTGTTACTTATTTTACTAACCTGTGCAGACCAGGTTTCTACACAACCCATTCCTGAAGTCGTGGAACACACGATTCCTGTACTCCTGCATCATCTTTGCGTGAATGTAGAAGCAAGAGTAGCCCAGCTGTGTGATCTTCTTGGCCAGAAGCTCTACTCTTTGGGTGGAGTTACAGAAGATGATGGACTGATTGATCTGAAGCTGCAATAGATATAGAAAGATTTAGTATATCTGATGATTGATGGAATTAAGAACCTACCGTTACTTGAATCATACTGCAAACATACTCAGCAACTAGTCATGATACAAAGGCTTGTTAAATGGTGATGAATACCACGCAATGTATGGTGCAGCAGGGTACTATTTTCTCTTGTGTCTATATGACAAAACACAACACACTTTGCATACTACCATCATCTGCAGACATTATTGAATATCCGCAGGTGATTGGTTTTGATGCAGAATGGGAGAATTAATGCAACAAAGATCAGGGTGGATTTTCCCCTCACATGGCTAGCACTGATCCTCATTCAGATCCACTTGATCTTCATTTTAACATATTAACGGTTTGAGTTTGGTAAATGTGTACAGGAAAAATATCCTTTTACACTTAAACAGCAGTGGGAGGTGGATAGTGTCTTCCATCTTGGTATTTAGTTAGTCTGTACAGTGATGCATCTTTTTATTAAGTCTATGAGCCCTGCCTGCTTTAGAGGCTAAACACTCACCCTAGAGAAAAGCGTGTTGAGACAGTGGACCTTCTGTTTTTCAGTCACATAGGCATAGTACTGCGTGATTCCCTTCAAGGTCAGTTCCTCCATCAGGTTGATCTCATAGGGCTTTTTCAGGTGCTTATTCTGAGGAAGAAGGAAAAGCACATTTCTTTTAAGTCTATCGTGGATGAATCACGTCTGTCTTACTTGTAACTGCTGTACGAGTTCTCACCATAAACTTCTGCACACTGATGGGGAAAGTAGCAGAGTAAAGCAAGATTTGGCGGTCCTTTGGCAAAAAGCTGATAATATCTTCAATCAATACGACAAAGTCTTGAGACAGCAGCTTATCTGCCTGAATAAGTGGATATTTATAGAGTAATTAAAACAGACCAACTTCATAATGAAAAAGCAAACTCAGTACAACTCAGTCCAACTCACCTCGTCCATCACCATTATCTGGGCTTTATTCACTTTGGCCACACCCTTCTTGATCAAGTCTAGTATCCTACCTGGAGTAGCAATCACTACATGCACTGAGAGGTAGAGCACACAAAAACACACAGAAAGTTTTTTAAAACAATTGTCTTTGTGCACAAATTATTACATCCAACAAAGTTTAGATAGTACTTTACTATGATCAACAGGTGTGTTTCTCATTCAACAGCATATTCAGTAGCGTTTTCCATATTTTATGATATTTGTCTCTTACACAAAGATTTTAGAATCAATATTAGGACAAGTACCTATCTCATCGAGACGCATGATGTCATCCCTCAAATTGGTTCCACCTGTGGTCGCCATGACCTTAACTCCTCCTAGGTGTTTGCTGATCTGAATGCTGATTTGGCTCACCTGTAACGCCAACTCCCTTGTCGGAACCATTACTATAGCTGCATTGAGAGACATGAGACAAGGACATGTGACGTAGAGGGAATAGATAAAAGTCAGGGGGGGAGGGAAGAGGGGGAGAAAAAGGAAAAGAGAAAAACACAATTTCCTAAAACTGTAAGCCTGTGTAATCCAGCCAATGCTGTGCCAATGCAGCCAATATGTGTGATTCTTTGAAATGTAGTAGCTGATCAGGAAAATAATCCCCAAACGTGTACTATTCTATATCAGGACATAGCTACTTCTTACAATTGTACATTACGTGTAATGTGACCAGAGCCAAAAATGATTCCTAAAACCATCCACACTTACACCTCCCTTCAGGTTTGGGTAAATAAACCACATTAGTGTTGTAAAACTGAGTGTTCAGCTTGCACACTGATACAGATGTAATAAATAGCCACTTGATATTGTCGTGCATCTCTCACGACACTAAGTAGTAGTAGCTCACCCTGGATGTGATCCTTCTTCAGGTCTATCCTCTCCAGGAGAGGGATGAGGTAGGCTCCACTTTTTCCTGTGCCATTTTTGGCCCGAGCCAAAATATCTCTGCCTGACAGCGCAATTGGAATGCTTTCCTCCTTTTAGCAGACACACAAGTCAATTTAGTACAATGTATTAGGTTCTGTTGGAAAAGTAGGCTTTCAGAAGTAAAAACTGTTTTCAATAAACAACTAAGATTAATCCTACTAGTGACTTTCTAGAAGAGGAATACAGCAAAAAACCACAAACACAATATGACATACTGTATTAGCATTACTCTAACACCACAACCCAAATTGACTACTATGTGTAATTCAGGATATCTTGAAAGAGGAAGACTAAATAAAGTTGTTCAGTTAGCTCCAGCACCCACTAATTATGAGGTTAGCTGCAAGGAGGACAGAGAATTAAGGTCCACCGTTGCACACATTCAATAATATGAACACAAATAGCATTATCTAATGTCAGAGGACAAAGGTATTTTAGGAGGTTAATGAGAGAAATGTGCACGAATCATTAATGCAATTCCAAATCTCTTTAATGTCTTTCCCGTTAAAATAGGGGGGAAACATTGAACTCAAGCAACTTGTAAACTCATGGAATCTGGATTAATTTCTTGAAATGGAAATTTTAAGGCAACCCAAGAAACATCAAAATAAATTATTTCACAGTGCTTTACTTGCCTGTATAGGGGAGGGTTTCTCCCACCCCATTTCAAAGATTCCCATCAAAAGTTCTCGCTTAAGGCAGTAGTCTTCAAATTCATTCCCTTTAGTTGATGTGACATCCTGGAGATACAAAACAGAAGTTACTCTTGTTTTTTTAATTATGAATGAACTATACTGAAACATGAACAGTGGGTTGAACAAACACTACTTCTTAAGAATGCTACAGAAAAGATTGAAATGTCTTAACACAATTCCTGCTTTAAGACAGATTACCGAAGTTTTCACTCTGTTGTCCTTCTGCGGAAGTTCCAGGCACTTCTTCCAATCATCACCAAACCTGATTGGACAGATTTGCATTTTAAATCTAAAATAATGACAACATATTCCAAAGTCTTTTTCTCCCCATTTAAATGGTAGGGATTTGCTTTCAAAGTTGTATGCACTGATTGCACCTAAATTCACAACACTGCAAAACCCTAGTGTGTCCATACAAAGACATTTTTGACTAAGCACAAGACTATATACATTTAGAAAATGCAATACATAGTTATTGTATGGAGCCAGTCTTAACAATGTCCCAGTCCAGATAACATTACATTTCTACCAAAACTGGAGAATTTCTTTTTCCAATACTAATAGGCAAGCTTCTGAAGTATTTTTACCCCCAGTCAAGTGAGGGAAATGCATAAAAATAGACTTACTTGATGCCACCAGTACTCTGAGGGATGCTGCTCCTTTTTATGGGTGCACTGGGCAGTTGGCTAGTTCCAAGGAGTCCTGACTGCTGGCCAGTTGGCTTGGTCTGTCCTTTGAAATGGCCATTTGTTGGCTTGTTGACTCCAATCATTGTTACTGGACTTGCGGTTCTTGCAGTAGCCATGGGTTCAATTGCTTCACAATATTTCAAGAGAAACGTTCCACACCTTGAAATGTTTGTATCTGTTCTTTTGTTTTAAGTAATTCTCTAGTGAAAAATACCTTTATACACTGTAAAAAATAGAAATATATTTTTCCTATGCTTCGTGTTTTAAAGAATGCATTAAGTACACAATTTAATGTTCAGCCCTCTTGAAAAGAAGAAGTCTGCATATGAATCCTGTCTATTTACAAGACACTCTCCAAAAAAGGGAGAAATAAACATTCACTTGAATAAATAAAGCAAATATGTCACTAAAGAAATTCCTTTTGTTACTCTGAGTAGTTTTTTATTCTTCTGAAATGACAATTCTTTGTTTTCTTTGTATAACCCAAGATAGTCAAATCTTGGCTTTCAAAGTCTGACCCTGTATGAATTCAAAACAGTAGTATCAGGGTATTTTTGTTGCCAAAAATACTGTAGAGTGGAGTTGAATATCGGCTCAAAGAGTCACTTTAGTAAATACCGGGCAGACGCAACTTAAATTTCTGAAGGGGTTTCATTTACTCGTGCAGAAAAAAAGGCACGACAAATGCAGTACTTGGAGAATGCTGAATGACAAAATCCGGGTCATCTGCGAGGAAATAAATATAGTTATTTTTCAACATATTGGCAAGTGACTGAAAAATAAACCATTGTAGCGATTTCAATTGTAGGCTACAAATCAAAACACGTTTAGAAATGCTTGCATCAGAAGCAGACTTAAATTAAAAAAAAAAATCATCGCCACTACCCAAATTGAAAATTTGTCGTATATATTTTTCGGTAACATCACACTGATTTATATGGAAGCCCATTTCGGCTTCCATAGATTTAAGCCAAGTAATGCAATGTGAAGTCAATTAAATTGCATTGTTGTGCCGTGGTTATTAGCTAAAGCTAACTCTGGCTAACAATAAAACTTTAAACTACAACTTCGATCACTGCCAGTCTCAACAAACTCCTACACAGCTACAAAACCTATTAAATCGGGAACAAATAAGACACCGAATCAACATCCAGGCTAGTGTACAGGGTATCTCCACATTCATGAACTCTTTAACGTCACTATCAAGAGGGTTAACTTTGACAGAACAAATACGGCAGCGCTAAAAAGTTATTTAGCATAGCAACGTGGCTTTGACTATTAAGCTAACGAGTTAGCGTTAAGCTTGGATGTGTATTGGTGTTCGAGCGTCTTTGTCTCAGATCGTGTGAATAAACAATGAACACAAAATCCCATTGCCTGAATTAATCGGCTTCCCCGTGTTCGAGTTTTCAATTTGAACTTAATTCGTCTTTAAAGCTACCCAAACAACTCACCTAGCGTGCTAGCGCTAGCTTAGCCGATATGATATGTGTTAGTTGTGATAGTTGACCAGTACGCTCCAGGAATAACTTTACCTAAAGTCGGAAAACAAATGTCCCCTTCAACTCCACCAAACATCCACTCACGGGCTTCCTTTCTGACAACGCTCAGCCTTATTTCGGCAGGTTAATGGAGTAACGTAAACACTCGCTGTTTAAACAAGTCCGCTGAGTTGTAAAGTCTTTTGTCTCTTCTTTTAGAAAATTGACAATTCAACATGGCAGCGCGCTCGTTTTTGGGCTGGTTGTTTGCGTCGACGAGTCCCCACGGCTGACCAATCACAGCCCAGATTTCAAATTCAACGAACGTTACTATGCGGCGAGGAAAAATAACACGGAAATAAGTCAGCGTATATTTTGTTGTTTTTTTTTTATATCAAAAACATGTGATACCTCTGAAAATGATCAAATCACATTCTCGTGCAGGTACACGTGCACACGAACGCAAACATGAGATGTACAGAACACACACACACACACACACACACATACGTTAATACAATGGGAAGAAATATTGGTCAGGTTATACTGTCAAGTCTCACGTTGACGGCGTTCACTCTTTCTCAAGACTTGACGCATCCTGAAGGTTAAGTGGGTCTTTAGGCGCTGATCATGTAATTGCAACATCCCCATTTTAAATCTAGCAGAGCAAAACCTGTAAAACCTTCCTGCTCTGTGTTTCCTCAGTCTCTCTCTGTCTCTCCACCGTCAAGTTACTCTGAACAATAGTCTCTTGTGTTCACACTCCATGGTTCACACTGTTCACAGTTTACAGGCGTCCCCGGGGGAGTTTTGCAGTTTCCAGTGCGTGATATTCAGCTTGCATGCAGCGACTCATTTCTGTAACTGCCAGATGCAGATAAGGAAAGGCGGCTGATTGAGACAGCAGCCGGTAAGTCACCCTTAAGGTATAGGTAGGTGTAGGTCTTTACACGAGGGCCCATAAAAGCTGCAGAGCAAGCAAAAAAAAAAAAGGCTACTGGAAATCTGTCAAGGCATTAAAGCCTAATGGCGGATGCCAACATTGCTGCAGCCCATCATTCCTTCCTTTTCCTGGTTTCCTGGAAGGTCTATTTTTCTTGTTGGACAGCTGGACAAGGGTAGTTTCAAACCGAACTGAACTGCAACTAGTAGTATTGGACTACAAGCATAGATGGAGTCTTTGGTGACTGGGAGGTGCTGCTGTGGTGAGGAGTATGTGGAAGGGATGAAGGTGAACATCCTCGACTGTAGCAAGGAGAGGAGGAACCTAAATCAGACACAGAGAGTATGGAGTTAAATCTATGCCGTTGCTGTATTCACCAGTGTGTGAACTTGTGTACGCTCGCTCTTACCGTTTTCGACTAGGCTGCTTCTATGGGGTGACACTGACAGACAGTGCTGTTCTTGAACCTTTATCTGTTTGGAGCTTCTTCCACGTAACACATCTGCTATCTGGAAGAGATTTACAGCGGACTATAAAAACATTGCAAAATGTGTGACCTTGCATGAGTGTCACCGTGATCTGTTCAAGAGAATCTTGACCCTAGAAAAAAAAAAAGAACAACAATCCCCTCCATCCAGTTCTCCTGCTCCTGACATGTGTCCTCATTTGGAAGTGTCATTTTAAGTCAGTGGAATTTCTATCCGTTATTTAACATAATACACCGATGTATAATATAATATGTGTCAAATGAGTGCTTGTGTAAATGCATTCATTCATTCATTCAATTCCAACATGGCTGCGCCGTGAGGCTGCGGTTCGTTAGGGCTCCTGGCGCCCTCGTAGGTTGCCAGAACAGCAGCTCTTCTATTTTTTCCTACTTTTAAGTTTTCTGCCCGACTCTTGTGGTCGTGTTGATTGGA
>JAPTHA010000009.1:8080811-8091116 GCA_029814585.1 Gymnapogon annona
GCTTTTATGACATTTCGTTGCCAGACCATTGGTCTGTGCAATGACAATAAAATGAATCTGAATCTGAATCTGAATCTTTTGCATCTGCTTTATCCTCACTGAAGAGGACAAAACACAGGGCTGACACAGAGACGCACACAGTCACATTCACACCTATAGACTGTTTTAATTTAACTAATTAACCTATCAGTGCATAGGAGGAAGCCAGAGTACCCATAGAGAACCCAGTCAGAAACAGGGAGAACATGAAAACCCTACACAGAAATTATTCACTGCACCGTCATGTCACCCCTGTGAAAACGTAATTAAATTCACAACATGGATTCATGTGTTGGTAAGTCATGGAAGTGTGTAAATGTGAGTGAATGAATATGGATCAATAATTTTAAAATGCTTTAGTTCCCGTGATAATCAGTGTAGACATTCAATCCATTATAAAAATAATGATGATATTATTATTATCATTATTATTATTATTGTGGATGCAATGAAGACAATTGATTGTGCACATTCATTCTTAAAATCTTGCTCCTGCTACAGTTGAATACAGATGAATGCACAGTCTAATCAATAAAATAGATCTCCTCCAGTAAGTCTCCTCAGCACCAAGATCAATTTCTGTGTAGAGCATCGAAAAGTCGAAGAGGCAAAAAATAAGGCATTGAGAAAAGTCTACTACACTGTAGATGTGGAAGACACTGCACCATGTAGGTTTGGCCTCTAGGTGGAAAGATTTACTTCACTATGAGAGGTTTCCAATCCTACTCAGAGCTGTGTCAAGTGGATGTGGCTGTGACGCAACTATACAGTACAAATGGTGTGATTTTCTACCAGAACTGCAGTACATTTGAAGAGTTAAAAGCAGATTATGACTTTGTGTATTTCCGAACACTATCTGAATTATAATCCCCAACAGTTTTTCTTTCCCTCCATTGCCTCACTCACTTTCTTGTTTTTGGCCACCATCACAGGAGTATCATTGTGGTAGTTCTTAAGGCTATTGTCGGCTCCGTTTTTAAGCAGCAGGCGCACGGTGTCCACTTGTCCCCGTCCACAGGCACCGTGCAGGGCTGTGTTCCCACTGTACGACTGGCTGTTGACATCACAACCGGTCTGATAATAAAATAAAATAAGTAAAAAGACGTTAATGAAAAATGCAAGACTTTTAACACTTTTCTTTAAATTGAAGGGAAAAAAAGTATGTGAGCCACTGGGACAGGAGAGAAAAGGCACAACTTTAAAAGTTTGCACAACACACCAGGTGGAAAGAGAAACACACTAATCAAATCGAGCTGAGTCACAGTTCTGTTCCTCCTCCCTACACACACACACACACACACACACACACACACACACATATCACCTCAATGAGGAAGTGGACCATGTCTACGTTATTGCTCTCCACCGCGTGCATGAGAGGGCTCTGGCCACTTTTGATGTCCTGATTAAAAACGGGGGGGGGGAAATGCAACGGGAAAAGTCAGTAACGGTAAATCTGAAATGCTGCTTCCTGTGAAACAGTACTGAGTCAGCGCTGCATGGGAACTGACCATAGCATTGATGTTAGCGCCTGCATTTAACAGCATTCTTGCCAAATCCTTATGGCAGCGCAGCACAGCCAGATGGAGAGGGCTCAAACCTGAAGAAAAAAAAACATATTCACATACATACACGCTGACTAAATGCTAATATGTAAAGACAAGTCACCACACACACCTAAACCTGTTTACACTAGGTCCATGCACAGTTGGGAGACCTGCTGCAGGGTCGTATACACATTTTCTATATAAAACTATAAGTCAAAGCAATAAGATATTTCAAAGACATTGCTTTAAACCATATGAGCTAAATTTCATAATTAAATGCTGCTATTTGAAGTCAGAAATAGGAATAAACTGGAATAAACTCATATGATAAAACATCTATATCATACAGAACCCTAAAAGGGAATTGTGAACTTGTGAGTTTTCTTGTCACTACTACACGCAACAGAAAAACTAGAGATTTAAGATAAAACACAAAAAAAATCTTTTATTCACTGTTGTTATATTCAGTGGATCAGTTCTATATCTACACTATATGTCTATAACGTCTCTGTTCGTGTGCAGTGATGTGAATCTACATATTCATCAATGTGAAAGGGCACTCACACCAAACCACAGAGGAAGGAAATGTCCCCTCGCCCACGTTGTCAAAATAATTTGCTCAATACATTACCAAAACAAGGGTTCACACTTCTCATATCCCACAACAAACACGTAAGCAAAAGTAAGTCCATCTGTGCCATTATGATCTTAAAGAAGTAGCAAATAGTTTTCATGACTTGGCTGTTGTACTGATTATTGAACCCTTGGATCCACCATCAGTAACTGTAAAGGAAAAGGCACTAGTAATGTTTCATACATGTATTCTCAAATTAACAAGTAAAATGAACATGAGGGACATAGTCAATAGTCGCAGTCCAAATTAGCTAGACACTATAGTATTCCCAATGGACCGTGACTATGAAGAAAATGTTTACAGCTACAGTGCATCATATAGTCTGAATCATTGCCTCTCAACTGGTGGGTCGTGAGCCAAAAGTGGATCTCGGACCCATTTTCAGTGGGTTGCAGGCCTTTGCCACGGCTATAAAATAAAAGAAAATAATAAATAACAATAATAATCTGTGCTTTTATTTTGCAGAGGATTTTTATGCAGTTTGTGGATAAAAACTAAAGAAACGGAATTTATTCCATAAAAAGCTAAATGTTTTTCGGTATTTACTACCTGGCAAGGTAATCCAAAGAAAAATAAAAATTTGTACACTTGAATCTTTTCAAATTGCAATTTTTCATTTATTTTGATTTTGTAGATAAAAAATGATGAAACTGAATGTATTCCATAGTGCACAATTGGTTGTTATAGTTGCACTTATTAAATTTTAATTCAGATGTTATTGCCAGAATAAAATCTGAATAAGTGCTACAGAATATATGTTAAATTAATTTGAAAAGTTGAAATTTTTCTTTGATTTGGGTCACGGCAAGTCGTTATGGTGTGATGGAGGGTCCTGAAGCCCAACCAGTTGAGACCACTGATCATTAAATACCTGAGATTGAGGGAATGAGACATCAGTGAACCCTACATTTCTAGCACATCACCTCTTACCCTCATAGTTTCTTGTCTCCAAGAAGGTGGAGGACGATGAGTGGGACAGGATTAAAGACAAACATTCCTGCTGGTCATATTCACAGCAAAGGTGCAGAGCTGTCTGGCCGTTACGGTCCAAAGCCGCTGGGTCAGCTCCTGCTCTCAGCAACGCCTCCACCATATTCACCTGCTGGGTTATCACAGCCAGATGAAGAGGTGTCTGAGGGGAAGTCAAAAAGACAAAAAAGGGGGACAATTATTATTATTATATATATTAATATATATCTATTTCCTCCCACTCGCCCCTCCCCCTCATTCTTTCCCCCTCTCTCTGTCTTGCTTTTATCCCTCTCCCTTTAACCCCGACTGGTCTAGACAGACCACTGTCCTCCAGGAGTCGGGGACGGCGCCAGGTTTCTGTGTTAAAAAGGAAGTTTTTCCTCATCACTGTCACCAGTGATGTGTTTGCTTCTGGAGGATTTTGTTGGGTTTCTATTACAACTAATACAAGACAAGAGTCTGTTTAGACCAATTTTATATGCAAAGCGCTGTGAGATAACTGTTGTTGTGACTTGGCACAATATAATGTTAGATTTGATTTGATTTTAAATTAAGCAAACAAGTGTATTCAGGCCCATAACCACAAAAGCCACAGTATTGGGTCTTAAAAACTGAAATGGCTCAGATGTTGCCTGGTGCTTTAGAAGAGCTATGCTAAAAGGCATTACTCACTGTGAGAAAATTAGATAAATGGAAAGTGCAAAACAAGTTGCAGCTTTTGTGGAAACCACAAACATTAGATATCTCGTGCATACAATTGTAGAACAAGTCACAGACTAAAAGATTTGAGCCAATAAACATCGACGATACAAAACAGAAAAACAGGTAAAACTACATTCTAGTACACAAGGTAACAGGAAGTCTTACGATTTCTAGTTAATGCGTCTTTTCATATGTAACCTGTTTTACAGGTTAATGATGACAATCAAGCAATGTTGGTACAAGTATGAAGGAAAATATGTAAACAAGAAACCATGTCCTCATTATACACCACGACATCATGTTATATCTCCTTATTCTTGATCTTCTTTCGCACAACTGTAAATAGTATTTCTATTTTTGTTTGTGTGGTCTGTAAATCTATTCTTGCTGCTGTATATCTGAAATTTACCTGAGCACGACTATATGAATATCTTATCTCTCTAATGAAGTACAAACACACATTACGTGGCATATGGTAAGTCCAAAAACATGACTAAGAGTCTGAGACGGGACAATTGTATTACCTGTTGCACAACATCATTATCACCAGCCCTCACATGACAATGTGTGGTTAATTTAAAATGATGAGGAACCTGTTTTGGCAAACACTCTCCAAAGGCAAGAGAAACAAAACAGAAAAAGTGCAACTGTCTGAATGAATCTACTGGTCGCTGCAGAATAGAATCACTTGGGCAATCTAGGATGTTCTTTTGGGTGAACTCAGCATGTGTCATCCTGTTGATAATTATGTCAATTCTGGTCAAGCAGGACACAAGCACACTGTTTAAATTAAGCAACGACACACTTTACTCAGAAAAGGAAGTTTTTTTGAGATGGACTTTTTGCTGCTAGAGTTACACAATAAACGATGCAGTCAGGGACAAATTGTTGTGCCAAGTTTCACTTTTGCTGTATTTATACTGTATGTGTGTGTGTGTGTGTGTGTGTGTGTGTGTGTGTGTGTGTATGTGTGTGTGTGTGTGTGTGAGGGCTTGTTCCAGTAAAGATGATAATAGAGGTTGACTAGCAGTGGGAGAGTGTACAGTGGTGGACATTCCTCCAGTGTGTCAATGCCAGTGTTCCCTCCCGCCTGTTTCCCTGAATCTTGTGACTCAAACACACACACAAGCATGCACGCTCGCGCGCGCACACACACAAGCACGCACGCACACACACACACACGCACAGACACACTAGCTGATATAAAAACATACATGCACACAAACACACACAAATAACCACACATGTATATACCTGTATAAACTCTATGCTCTTTGAACTTCCAACATTCAGTTAATATTGTGACCTGACACTGCACTAATTGTAATATTTCCCTCAATATGTCCACACCTACAGCCTTTCAAGGTCATTCAAATACACCTCCCAGTTGAACTCTGGTTTCCTGTAGAGGATCTCTGACTATAAAAAAAAAAAAACTCCGGGAAGAGATAAGAGAACAAGTGGAAAGGGGGAGGGAGGGGGGAGGGAGGTGTAGGGGACAGGGTGAAGAAATAGAGGAATGAGGAAGAAACGGAAGTGCGGAGGGGAGTCCACGGGAAAGACAGGATAACAAGGGAAAATCCCTTCTCTCTCCCCTTGGGTCTGTCCTCGCACCATTACATTCCTGCAGAATAAGTGGATCGACATGAAAAGGACAAATAAATGAGGAGAGGATTCTGGGCATGAAAAATAGCTCCCAGCTGTGGGCCGGGCCAAAACACAAAAAAAGATGGAAGGCAATAGTGACTTGGCTGCCGAGGCGGGCACTGCAAGTGAAGCAGAACACACACCGTTGCACATATAAACATCCCAAGCCCCATCAGTATGTCCACTCTGCTGACATAATAGCATCATTTATATGGTTAAAAGGGACACATTTTATTGTTATATACAAGTGAGAAACGGTATCAGAAACAGACGTGTTGCAAGAAAGAGAGCGAGCAAGCGAGCGAGAGAGAGAGAGAGAGAGAGAGAGAGAGAGAGAGCAAGCGAGAGCGACACGCGCAATAAGGGAAAGTCCCTCTGAACTACCCTCTGAACTGAGCAAGGTATGAGAAACAGCCCAAAGCGAGGGGGGGGAGGGTAGCGTCATGTGACTTCTCGGAAGAAGGATACTAATGCACACACAAACACACACATGCATGACTCTTGTACACACATGCGTACACAAAATCTAAAGCGTCATGCCATGTAAACAAACTGGAAAAATCATTGTTTTTTTCATCTATAAAATCTGTGCATTTAAACCAAAAGGCTGCTCGCACGCACACACACACACACACACGCACACACACACACTCTGGTAGACAGTCCTAGCTCTGACACATGACTATGAATGTGGGTGTCCTCATGGGAAGCATTGACAAATCCCACTAGTGCCACAGACTCCACCAAACGCAGCGCTCTCAGCTGTAGTGCAACAAGCCAGAAGTAGACAAACGTGTGTGTATGTGTGTGTGTGTATGTATGTGTGTGTGTGTGTGTGTGTGTGTATAGACACAGCTACGGCATGACTGGTGTGGGAGTATCAAACAGCTGTCTTTATGTCATCGTAGTGCAGTGAGTGGAAGGCGAATCAAGCAATGGCACTTGTAGTATTGTTCAGACACAGTACTGATAGTAACACTCTGTCAAATAGTTCCATGAGCAAAACCACAGAAACTCAGGATTGTCATCAATATTGGAAAATTGCTACTGTATTGACTCTGAGGCGTTAACCCTTGCCAGAAAATGCACTCATCGCCGTCCAGTAAATTTCATCGATTGAATTTTTTTTTTCTTAAAAGTTCCCTGGCCTAATTTTAATATGAAGGTTCGCTAAGTGTTTCAATCAAAACCACATCATCTGGTAGGCAAATGACTCTTGACAGGACCTGTGTCTGAAAATCTCCCTTTTTGGTTTTAACCGAATATGATAAAATACACGCTTGTCTTTGAAAAAGAGTGCATATGCATATGTGGATGTGTGTCATGTGCGTGCCTGTTTTTTATACAGCGGGCAGACACAGGATATAGCAAATCTTATGCAATGTACCCTCAGAGATGAGGAAAAGGCAACAACCGATAGCGGCAGCGTTACTTCTGGTAAGCGAGGCCTGCGGTGTCCTGTGTGGTGTGAAACCCCAGCCTTGAGAACTAAACCTGTGCACGGCTCAGGTGCATTCATTCTGTCAAAAAGCTGAAGAGAAAAAAAAAACACACAAAGCTGGCAGAAGGGTGAGAACGTGTTTACAATAGAGAGGAAGAAAAGATAAAAGGGACAGGCCTAGATTGGGAAACACGTCTCAAACTAAATTCCTTATGCAGATTCCAGTCAGTGCTGTTGTTGATGCTGGATGTTGAGGTTCATACTTCAGTGTGTATGAACGGGACAGTCGCCTGAGTCATGACTCCACCTTCACATGGAGATTTTTCACAATTTCACAACGTGGTAAATCCTTTGCATTCGCACACTCAAAAGTCCCAGCCCATAGGGAAACTGCAAAACCATGAACGACAAAAGAGAGAAGACTGGAAAACACACAAGGCTCTTCCCAGCATGTGTGTGTGTATAATAGCCTTGGCTTGTGGCCAGTACAGGTGGAGAAATCAGGAAGGGTGAATTCCACCGTGCTAACCATCTCTGACTGTAAGAGCGTATGATAAGGCTTCACGATCCGAGGAGGAAACCAAGTCACTTCCTCTTTCATTCTTTTCCATGTTGCTGTTATCAGTAGGGTGGGGCAAGAGCAGGCATTTTATTCTGCTGCTGTCAGGGCACAAGTCCGCAGTGGGGCACAAGTCCCCCCCACCCCCTTCCACTCGCTGTTTCTCTTATCATATTACAGCACTGACCTCTTTTATATTTGCAATGGGGAGAGAAATACAGCAAATTCCTAAAATAATTATTCTTAATGGGAAAGCTTCAGCTGTGAAATGAGAGCAATGAAGTCGAACATTAATGATCGCAGTTGTGTGTTTGGATGATTCCAGCCCAGACACATATACTTACCCGAATGTCATTTCAGCCTCAGACTCAACCCCATTAAAAATCATTACATCTAAATGTATACAGATGAACACTCCATACTACAAATATTTTCTTACAAAATAATTTTGCTTAAAGTTAATGATACACATCATTAAACATGTGTATATTTATTCATTTCCCTTCTGTCACCCGTTTATGCAATTCTGTTATTTCTTGTACTTTCATCTTGCTGAACTTTTATGAATTAGTGTGTAATCAAATATTAATGTATTTCTTATCTCACCTGTCTTAAGCATTTTAATGCATTTTTTTGGAATTTAATTTCTTGTACTAACTTGCTAACTGCCATTAGTTAGTATGCAATCATATATTAGTGTGTTTATTGCTTGTAAATTTTAACTCATGTGAAGTACTTTGGGCTTCAATTCTTGTATGAAAGGTGACAAGTACATTTTTTATTATTATTGTTGTTATTATTATATGGAAAAAAAACCCATGTTTACATTTCCTTATTAATCCTTTCATGTATAGTAGTCTCTACAGTAGACACTGAGTCTTAATGTCAGTTGACCAAAAAATACTGGAATAGGTCATCAAAATTCATGCATGAAAGGGTTAAATAATCGCATTAGAAATAGTTCATGGGAATGGCATAACAAAAATTTTGCTACAAAAGGTTGAATATGTAAAACGTAGACATGCTTGGGTCTGTTGGGTTGATTGGTGCGGTTGTTTACATGCGTGGTTAATGTTTTGGCTACTGTTGAGTTTTTAATAATCCTTCTGTTCTGCACAATATGCAGTATACAATATAATACCATATAGAAAATCACCATGTAGATGTCTTAACCCTCCCATGTATGAATTATGATAACCTACTTTGGGATTTTTTTTGTCAACTGTGACATTTATGAGAAACAACTTTACAATAGCTGTCCACTATAGCGACCACTATGTATGAAAGGGTTAAAAGTTCTACAGAATAGAATAGACTTTATTGTATTCTATTCTAAGCCTAACTATAACAGAAAGGTCACTTTTTTTGTTTTTTTTAGAAAATGTAGACACTGATGCAAAACGTTCTGTTGGATCACAAACACTGAAAATATTCTCTATTTTGCAGAAACACTTTGTGGGGAGTGTATTATGGATTTACTTTGAGTGGCTGCAGTGTGTTTGTGTGTGAGGGATGCATTGGCTTCACCTGGCGGAGGTTGTTGTAGATATCGAGGCCTCTCTGAGCATGCAGCAGGAGGTTGATCAGTTTGAGGACGACTGCCAACTGTCCCTGCACCACAGCTATATGCAGAGCTCTATGACATATGAAAAAAAAAAAAGCACATGGAGGATTTTACAAGATGCAACAAAAAGACGTGCTTCAAAAGACACAGGCTTTTCCTGACATTGTTAACCACAGACACTCCATATCCAGGAAATAACTTCTTGGGCCCCACAATAACTGGCTGGTAGGTTGTGAGTGCTTTACTGAAAGTCATTCTACACTGTAATAAATGCAGCTTATGGCATTTCATTTGAACTATCAGGTCAAAGAGAACGTTTAATCAGATCACTTCACAGGAATGTGAAAGTTAAATTCAAGTCCGTTGTAAAAGAAAGGTTTCTTTAGAACAACGCTAATTCAAATACTTCTTGACAGACCTGAAGGGCAGTAATCAGAGGTTGCAACTTGTTTACTTGAAATATGTTATCCTGTTGACAATGAGAGCGAAGATACTCCAAAGATATATGACCATTACTCATATAACTCTTATCACACTCTTATCAACAGTTAAGAGGAAACCACTACCGGCGTTCTATACGTAAATGAAAGAACAAACACTGGGCAAAGCTTAAAGTGTAGAGCAGGAAATTGAGGGGGGCATATTATAGAGAACAGTGTACAGCAGACCTTTTTTTTTTTTTACATATTTTTTTT
Organism: Gymnapogon annona; assembly: GCA_029814585.1. Classification (NCBI taxonomy): domain Eukaryota; kingdom Metazoa; phylum Chordata; class Actinopteri; order Kurtiformes; family Apogonidae; genus Gymnapogon; species Gymnapogon annona. Next base: position 8,090,612 of record JAPTHA010000009.1, read on the forward strand.
TCTCACTGTCAGATGAAGTATCTTCCAGTAAAACTCAGGCTGGTTTTTTGTCACTTCCTGTTGTCAGTAACAATGGCAGCATTCTTTCTCCTCTCTCTTATTCTCTAAACTGTGACATCCAGCCATTGAACTGTTTCAGACCGGGGTTTTCTGCATGTTCACTCAGGTCATCCAGTGGATAAATCATACAGTGCACACTGTACTACTACGCTGTACAACAGGAAACAGGGACAGTTCTTGAGAACAGTTAAAGAAAAAGTACCGTACGCATTTAGTGAGATCAGCAAATGAGATGTACGCACTTGCAACACTTCCCATCCATTGATCTGATCATATATTTGAAACAAACATTCCAACTCTTTGACATTATTGAAGCATTACAGTACAATGTTTCGCCAATCTTTCAAGAAAAGAAAAACCATACACACACTGCCCCGTACAGTATGAAATTAAATAACACAATTGTCTGCAATTAACTGTGCACATGTGGCACATGTATATATGT
>JAPTHA010000009.1:8102865-8113306 GCA_029814585.1 Gymnapogon annona
TGGCAATTATATAATAATCAAAGTCATTACCATAGTCATTATCATTCAAACATAATCATAGTCATCGTTAGTCAGTTGATGAACCTTGTTGTGACACTACAACGTTATGTGTCAAAAAACATGTCACAGTGAATGCCTCCTGACATCAAAACCAAAGGTGGTGTCGTCAAATATTGCACGCGGTGGCTTTTTTTTTTTTTGGCCGGGCAGTGTACAGAGCAGAGAGCAGTAACACCACCAATCCCACTGAATCCCACTGGTTTCGTGATAGAACTGGAGCTGGGTTCTGGGTTGGCCGTGGGGCTGGGGGAGGCACAGGGTGGGGTAGAAATCAAACACACCTGAGAGCTGTGTGTGGAGGGAAAACTCAAACAATGGAGACACTGGATGGAGGTCAGTCAGGAGAGTGAGAGCAGAAGAAGGAAAAGGGGAAAGACTTAAAACCAGGAGAGGAGAGGAGGGTTCGAATCCCTGAGGCAGATGGAGCTGTTCCTGCCAGGACACTGGTGTCTCTCTCTGTGGGTCAGAGGTCACCTACCAACAGTCCCATTGAAGCCCAACTCTCCTGACTTCAACACTGTCCAGGCTGAGGACATACAGGCTTACCTCACTCTGTCGTCCCCCCCCCCTCCTCCCACCACCCACACACACACATACACACACACACACACACACACCACACCTCCACCCTGACCGAGACTAGATTGCCTTCATACCCCTCCCACAGGCACATTCATACACACTCCCAAGAACTGACCCCTCTCTGTCCACTCCTCCCACCCACATACACACGCACACACACACACACACACACACACACATCAAAAACCCTCATTCTCCCATTTTGAATACTTAAAAGAACTTTTGTTTTTTCAGAGCCTGTCTCAGTTTAAGCGCATATTTCTGTAAGTGGATTATTTACTCCTCTGAGTTGGAGCTGCTTGTATTTATTGAATAATGAGAAATGTTTGGATGATAATATCAATGGTAATTCTGAGTTACTGATTTTGAATAAGACAACAAAGAGACATGAAATGCGTGGTGTTGTCTGTTTCTTGGAGCAGTGACGTGAGCTGCTGGGTTTCGTTTCTCTCCAATTTAAGTTAAATCCTTTATAAATTTGACAAACTAAGATGAACTTTAATCATTCTCCTGTCTGATGCCTGACATTTTTTAGTTTGGAGAGACTTCTACATGACACAATTAACATTGCTTTAAAAAAAACAAAACAAAACAAAAATGAACAAACAAAAAACACGTCAGTAAATACATTTTAGTAACCTGCAAGTCTATTTTTCAGCTCATTGGAATTTACACACACACACACACACACACACACACACACACACACACACACACACACACACACACACACACACACACACAGCTCTTTCAGAACATAATTACAGCAGTTTAGACAACAGAGTACCCTTTTAACAAAATTTCATCTGTTAACATTAATTTAAAAAAAAAGAAAACCATATATTGTGAATGCTTTGCCACTATAACGGGTACATTGGTGTGAAAATCCCATTATCAACGGTCAAAAGTTATATATATCTCGTATCTGTGTTTATTTAACTGCAGCAATAGCTAACATCCTTCACCGTGATATTCAAGAGCTGCTGAGGTTTCACAAACAATTCTTCCACTTGACACCACACATCCTGTCTGCAGGGCTATAACAGTCTGGATTGGTTACTCAGGTCTTTTGTCTTGCTTTCACTCTTAGTAAATGTCTACTTCGGTTTAGTCCACACCTCTCAGCCTTCCTCCCTCCCATTTCCCTTTCTCGCCCTCACTCTCTCTCTCTCTCTCTCTCTGTCTCTTACTCACTCCGTGGCCCTGCGTTGCAAAGAAAACAAACCTGTTTGTATGGCAGCAAGCAGGAAACCAATCAAAGGGCTGAGGTGAGGTCAAGAAATGGAGACAAAGAAGAAATGGCAACGACAATGACATGTTTTCCGCTGTGAGTAGACGTCTCAGCTCTGTTGACCCTGAAAATGATGGGCCACTGCGCTGCTGTTACACATATGTGAGTGATGTTGGTGAGCGTTGGACTGGAATGAATGATCGTCACTGTTTTCACTCCAGGTTTTGGCCTCTTGTGTTGTACTGGTCTTTTGGTTTCCTGTGGCTGGGTACTCACTAAAGCTACAAACACTGTCTGTTTTGAGTGAAAGTTCTAAGACTTGATGACATGAAGATGCTCCGCTTTGCAGAATGTTGGCCCTGGATGGACTGTACTGTGTAATTACTGCTGTACTGATAGTGGACAGGCGGCTGATTCTGAAGGCTGAGGTGTCTATTCTCCCGATGATGTTGGAAACAGGCAGAAACTGCTGCAAAGACATTGAGTCTCAGTTGAAATGCAGCAAAACCTGAGCGACCACCAACGACAACGTACGTCTCAGACTTGAGCATCAGTAAACACAGTTGGACCATCGCCTCCCCCATCCCTCCACCCCACCCCCCTCCTATATTCAAATTAACTGACTGACATTTGAGGACCTGCCCATCACAGCAACGGCAGAAACGATGGCGGCGCCAAGTTCAGGAGCCGCCAAGAACCCAAACTCCAGCTCCAGCTGCCAACCCCTGACCGGTGCCGAGCGACGGCTGGTAGAAAAGGCTCTCAAAAAGCTGGAGAAACTTCACGAGCTGTGCACGGACCCACGGCTGGGCCTGAGGAACAGCCCGCCATACCTGCCCGACCTGGTGACCGAGACAACGGCGCTCCTCGTGCAGGTGTGGGAGCCTTACAGAGACACCAGGGCCACTGGGGGCCAGACTCCCAGGGGAGACGAGGCCAAGTACCTGAGGGTCCAGGTCAGGAACCTGCTGGACAAGAGTGACAAGGCTGTGCTGCTGTTTAAAGAAGGACGGGAGAAGATATTTGACGAGGCGTCCAGCTGCAGGTAAAAAGGGCCAAGGTGACGTACACATCCACAGACACGTGTCGGCAGTAAACGTCGCCTTTGAATCTGGTGCCACATAATCGTGCCCATCTTGACGTACTCTTGTCGGACCATTCCGACTCTTTGGCTCTAATATGGTTTGTGTTTTGTCCTTTTATCTGCGTAGACTTTGAGATACCTGCATTTGATATTCCTGCCGTTGTCCTGACACAACCAATTGTTGATAAAACAGACTCTTATCCGTATAGATTAAGGAATCAAAACATGACAGGTGCTAATACAAAAAAAAGCAACAAAACAAAAAACAAAAACACTGACATCTCATTCTAGAAATGGATCAAGTCACTGCACACACTTCAATACAAATTCATACATGGCGTGTCTTTGATATAACTTTAAATGTTTCAGTTCAGATAAAGAGTGTGATTAAAAACTTTATAATCTGTGGATGATTCAGAGAATTTTTATAGAGACACAAGAGTCTTTTCAGTAGGATAAGAGTTACGATAAGTTAGAGAACTTAATTACAAGTTAGATATAATATATAAATCTAACATAAATATAATTTATATAACTATTATTATTATCATTATTAACTATTATATAATTTCTCTAACTTATACATTATGATGGGTTAGATAAGTTCATTACACTTTAAAATCTAAACAGTAAAGTCGAGCCAATGTTAGAACTGTACTGTACTTACATGTAACGATTGTATAAGCTTTTCAAATAATGTTTTGACTAAAATCCATTTATTAATTCAAGGTCTTTCATTAAAGACAGGAGAAGAGTCTATAATATGCCATGTCGTCAGGCAAGAAAAGCAATGTTTTCATTCTGATATTGAAAAACAACATGATAATTACCACACACTGCGCAAAAAAGTTCAACATTAACCAGAGCTGAATATTATGGTATATGAATGTTTCTCCTGGTTTTATTACTAATCACCTACTTTTCCCTCAATAAGTGATAATATACATGTGACTTTATTATCATTCGATTGAAATAATAACATTTTTTACTTGCATTATTGATTGCACTATATGGACGCAGTGAATTCAGCTGTTTCATTGTGAGTTTCTTATCATTGTAGTTAATAGTTTTTGTTTGTCTGCGGGGTGACTTTGATAACATCTTCTATACTTCAGGGTTTGCTTTTAAATTTTACTCAACACGAGCTTCTCATTTAGAGGACCTACATTTGTGAACTGTTCATCAAGTCTTGACCAGTGATGATTTTAAACCTACCGTTACCTTCAAATTTCCCCGTTTGGGACAAATAAAGGTATATCTAATCTAAACTATTCAACGCAGGAAGAAAAACAAGCCTTTCAATGTAGAAGAAATTGTGATTTTTATATTTATCATGATACTTATTGACAGCAAGTAACACTGGAATTTTTATCGCAAAAATGAATCAAATCAAGAGGAATTGGAAACCCTTGTAATATATTTGTCCATACGCTGCACTCACAGGTTAATGGGCGACCTATTGAGTTTCTATAGAAAAATATATAAATACTGCAAGTCTCGTAGAACATGTGTTCTGTCTGACAAAATCTTTAAAACAGTTGTCTAAAGGAACTGGTGCACTCAAACCAAAACATGATCTTGTTCCAGATCTCTGTTTCTGTCGCTTGACCTCTCATAAGATAAATAGTCCAGAGTCTGACAGAGGCTGCACATCCCATAGTCGGAACCCTGGGACAAAGGCTAAAGAGCAACAAGAAGAGGAAGAAGCCACATATTTGCATGACTGAAACAGAAATAGTTAGAGGTTGTGACCTTTTATGAGCATTAAATTAAATCACACTAAAATAACTATTACTTCCATTTATGGTGGCTGAATTTTAGGGGGGGTAAACGCTTCCTGCTTTCCCCAAATTCTATCTATTTCCTTCCTCTAGTGCCCGAGGATAGGTTTTCTGCTTCTAAAATGATTAGCTAAAGTTTGTATTCTGGGATAAGTGACTTTTCTGCTTGGATTTTTCAGCCCAGTCCTCTCTTCCTGTAAGGACTACTAATGATGGTGGTTGGGAAAATGGCCAAAAACAGCCTCTTTGTGATGTTAATGTGGGGAAAACTGCAAAAGTAACAGCAGATTCAGTTTGTGAGCAGGTCGGGGAATGTAAGAGTAAACAAATCCCTGATACAATGAGTCCACAAGCTTCTGCAAGTTAAAATCCCTGAACTCAACGATTTTCTATGGAGATACTCTTCTATATATATATATATATATATATGTGTGTGTGTGTGTGTGTGTGTGTGTGTGTGTGTGTGTGTGTGTGTGTATGTACATATATATATAATATATATTTATATATTGTGATCTCAATAATATGTTCCTGGTTGCTATTTGAACAATTCTGTTACTTAAATTGCTTATTTTAAAGATGTTTGTTGGCTGTAACCCTTGAAGACCCAATGGCACTTTTGTGATAGTTCCCCAATGAAGCTGTCCTCAATTTTTAACCTTTGGTAAAATGAATGATCACGATTTAAATTATATTTTCTTCTTAACATTAAGTGTTTTCAGTGTACATTATGTATTTTCCTACATTTGATTTGCTGAATGTGTAGATCAGGGGTGTCATCTCATTTTAGTTCAGGGGCCAAATTCAGTCCAATCTGGTCTGACGTGGGCCAGACTAGTAAAATAACAACAGAATTACATATCAATAATGTCAACTCCAAACTGACCGCACATGATGAAAATCTTTACGTCTACAAACTGTCCTTTAAAACAGTGTGAGTAACATTAACAATCTCAACATTATTGAGAAAAAATAAGTGTAATTTTAACAGTTTATAATGTATGCATGTACATTACATCTTACAAATCATAGTGGATCTACAAACACACGAAATATTTAGTAACAGGTAGAATATTGATAAAAAATATAATGAATTCTCTTCAGGCATTTCGGGTTGTTTATATTTGTTTGGGTTATTTATGTGGTGTTTTTTTGGTGAAATTATAGTTTGTTTTTGTACAAAAACTGGAAAATTTCATGAAAATCTTTACATTTCCACAAAGAAAAATTTGTATTAAAGAGTATTAATAGGCCATTATGGAAATATTTTTCCCAGTCTGTCTGTTGAACCCAAACTCTAATTTTATATAAATATCTTTGATGGAATTTTTGCATTTCACAAATTCATCCCACGGGCCAGATTGGAACCTTTGACGGGCCACATTTGGTTCCCGGGCCACATGTTTGACACCCCTGGTGTAGACGTTCATTTAAGAGTAATTTCAAAGATTATTATATAAAAAACTGAAAAAAAATGGGGGAAAATGTAGTATTCCAGTAAAAATATAACTAATATATACAACTAATACATAAGTATATAACTAATACTAGAATATAACTAAACATAAAATCAAAACTCCCCATATACTGTCATTGATCCAACTCCATGGGTTTTAGCTTCATTTTCTACAGTTATTATTGTAGAAGACGGCCATTTTTCCATGCTAACAATGGAACCTCTGAACATCCAAATGGGTCGTATCTGATGATCGTGACAAGATGATAAACTGTAAACTGTAAAGGATCAAAGGATCGACAGGTATGAAGCAGTTTAGATCAGGTCGATGGTGGAGTTAATTATAATTTCTTATGATTTAAAACTATTTGTTATTATTACTATTTGAAGATTCTTAAATGCAGTCATATGTGATAATACTGTACCTTCAAGTGTAGTTTCTCTATCTCATTGCCATCACTAGTCAATGCGTTGAGGAGTTTCCTATCATTACTGTAAAGAACACACATTGTATGTAAATTGCCAATCATATCTGCCAGACGTTTTTTTGTCAAATATGCAAATGAGCGGAGATATATTTGAAGACATGTTTGAGCGTCAGAAGCAGATGGCCATTTACCGCAGAGGGGTCTGCATGAGCAGTCATGAGAGAAGTGCACGTACTGTTGTGTATTACCAGGCTTAGATGTCATGGTAAATTGTTAATATTAGTGGTTACATCCTCTTGTGCATCTTTTTTTGATGTTGTTTTGTTCTTTGGTAATATAAACTCAAATAACCAATCGACCACTGGTGTCTGAAACAATCCACTGATCTCAAATGTTGAAGATTTTATGAGCCACTAAGTCTTTCACTAGGTTGAAATAATTCAGTTAAATGCAGCCTGTCATCCTTTCATGGTCATCAGATATGACCCATTTGGATGTTCAGAAGCTTGGTAATTACCATGAAAACACCGTCATCTACACCGGTGTTGACAGACTAATAAATCTTGTGTCATTTGATAAGTGACGACAGTTGTAGATCCTTGTTTTTATGTGCAGTTGGCATGTTTTGGTGAAAAATTCTGATTTTTATCTTTTATAATAACCATTGGACTTACACTGTGCCTTTATGAGCATCTTTATGGTCCGTGAATTAAATTTAGGAAAATACTATACGTGAAAATGCCAAATGCAGAGGATAATACTATAATAAAAGGTGATAAATTAACTCTTGCTGTGATCCAATGATTAGTCCATGAGGTTGTCTACCATAGTGCTATGCCACCTATGCAAGTTCGGGATTTTTTTTTTTCATTCCTCATGGGCTATTGTTCACTCCAGCATTTTATATATACTGTATATAAAAAAAAGACTTAAGAATAAAAAACGTAGAGAAAGGGAAAAAAAAACATTTAGAAGCCACCACAAAACTAGTTGAAGGTCTTTGAGGGTTAATAAAACAGTGAATTCAATTAGACAGGAAATAATTCTCCCTGTGAAGCAGCATTCATCTATAAAGTGAAGATAAAGCCTGACATTAAAGTGATGGTGGAGGTAACAGATACAGACAGGTTTGCAGTTGGGAGATTATTGACTATGACCCTCTTGTACCGGGGGCACAGACGCACCACGAGAACAAATCAGACCCAGTACCAACTGAAATACAGACACCTAGCGCGTACACCTACACGCTACTGATGCATTTTCTATAACAGTAAACTTGCAGATCATTTAAAGCAAACGGGGTAATAATTACATTTCACCGGCGCCTCGGCTGAATTTGAGATCATCTGGGATCGGTTTAGAGACTTAAGTTTTGTGCTAAATATGAGATAAAAGAGGAATTTGCCCGTTGAGTTGACGAAGTTGATGGTTAAACCGTAAGCGATTGTTTTAAACTGTCTTCTGTGCATAACGAGTCCTCCTTTAGTGTTTGTAGAATCAAAAAAAACAAAACAAAAGGGAGAAAGTCTCTTATCATGACGAGACTCTTTGGACACGCTCACACAGACTGACATCTGTTACATAATCTGTTCATCATGTTGATAAGATAAACAGATTAATGCACTGTCTCGACTCGAACTGTCAGCACTAGAATGGAACTCTTAGATAAGGTGTGCTCACTGTTAACGTACCCGCATGGTACAGTGTTATTTTTAAGTACATGTGATCAGTCACAGATACACATGTGGCTTACACATTTCCTCCATCTTTCCTCTCATCTGTGTGAGACCGTAAAGGTTTTCTTTTCCTCACCCAGGTAAACGTCTATGACCACGTCACACTGTCAAAAGTTATTCTAATAAATGTTGTCTCCTTGGACAGATCTCCACATTTAGAGAAATGCCTCCAACTTTTACAGAATTCATTGTTAAATACACATAACAGAACAAGTTCACCACTCAGTGAATGCTTGTAGTTTTGCACTGTGCTACTCAAGTGAAAATAGAATAGAATAGAATAGAATAGAATAGAATAGAATAGAATAGAATAGAATAGAATAGAATAGCATGGTAACTTTATTGTCATTTTGGCAGTACACAGAGTGGGCCCAAAATTTTGGTACAGTTCTTTCGCTGTTTTTGGGACTGATGGAAAAAAAAAACAAAACAATGGGTCTACTGTAATGAAATATGCATAAATAATGTGTAGAAAAAGATCCTCTGCTATATTCTATATATAGTATATACAGTATTATAATAGTACAAGTACAAAAACAACCAAGAAAAAAAAATGTGATAATACTGGAAGCTACAATAAATGTATGTAGCAGCCGATGAAAAGAATTATTCCTCTTATATAAAAAATATTGCAGATATCTGTTCACACCGCACATGTAAGGTGTGACTTGCACATGCAGAGTGAGTATTGCACATATTGACAGTACTAGTGATAGTGTGTAAAATGGTTACAATTCTTCAAATAGAAACATAACGTTGACACAAAATCACAAATCCCTTGTTATTCTTAGCTGTAATCATGGTCTTATTTATTATTTTTCAAATCGGCCTTTAAGTAAAGAATCTCATCAACGGCTCTCACGACTCATCAGGAATCTCATCAATGGCGTCTATGGTGTTAAAATCACAAGTATACACATTTGTTACAAATACTCTTTAGAAATTTGATAGATCATCCAACTTTTTTTAAGTCCAAATCCAGATTTGGAATACACTTGTGTCAGAATTATTCCCCTTTTATTGGCTGTATTGGATAGTTTCACCTGTGTATTTGTCTACTCTGGGTAACCTTATTATAATGTTAAGTGGCACAAGTACTTACAAAGTCATGAAGAGTATAATAGTGCAGAAATCTTTAGGATACTTGAATTGTCGATTTACATATATATATATATATATGTATATCACATTGAAATTCAGTTTAGAAAACATCAATGTGAAAGGTTTAGAAGGAGTGTCGAAACATTACAGGAGTGGTGCACACTGGCCTGAGGTAACACACTGGCCACTGGAACATTTTGTGGTATTTACAGATGAGTACGCAGCATCCTGTTTGTAACTGGACTGCCTGTGTGTGTGTGTGTGTGTGTGTGTGTGTGTGTGTGTGTGTGTGTGTGTGTGTGTGTGTGTGTGTCTTTCTGTGGAAAGTGTCAGTTACGCCTGTTCAACTGCAGCAGCAGTAGGAACTGTTTGATGGTGTTTAGTTTGGTTGATAAAGGTGGTTTATAATTCAAGGTGTTAAAACATCAAGCCTATTGTTACACCGATGATGAACGCAAGTCTTCATATGTGGGAAACGTGTACAGTGGTACCATGGACATCACATACACTCATGTCAGTTTAAAGGACAACTAGGGGACAAAAAAACGACAAGACTGAATAATTCTATATCACAATAAATATGACACATTTGTAGTGATGTGGCAATATAGATGAGAGAGAGAGAGAGAGAGAGAGAGACAGACGGATGGACAGACGTCCTCTTCATTACTTTGTTCATCCTTCTATTGCGGTTCACAATGCGACCTTTATATCAGAGTTGTGTACGATTCCACTGTTTCTTCCGTTTGCCTGCACTGCAAGAATCCAGCAGTTTCTGCAGACACTGACAGTCCGATGCGTCGTTCTGTCTCAGGAGGAACCTGACCAAACTGTCGCTGCTGTTCAGTCACATGCTGTGGGAGCTGAAGGCCATGTTTCCTGGAGGGTGTTTCCAGGGTGACGCCTACAGGGTGACGAAGATGGAGGCAGAGGAGTTTTGGAGGCGTTCGTTCGGTAACAAGTGAGTGCTCACGTGGAATCT
>JAPTHA010000009.1:8115608-8132413 GCA_029814585.1 Gymnapogon annona
ATATATTTAGTACATGCCAAAAGTTTGGGCACACCTTCTCATTTCAATACGTTTTCTTTATTTTCATGACTATTTTATACTACACCTCAGGGAACTCCTTCCAGACTGTTGGAAAACCATTGAAGGTGACTACCTCTTGAAGCTCATCCGGAGAATGCACAGAGTGTGCAAAGCAGTGATCAGAGCAAAGGGTGGCTATTTTGAAGAAACTAGAATCTAAAACCTGTTTTCAGTTATTTCACCTTTTTTGGTTCATTACATACACATGTGTTCACTCATAGTTTTGATGCCTTCAGTGAGAATCTACAATGGAAATAGTCATGAAAATAAAGAAAACATATTGAATGAGAAGGTGTGTCCAAACTTTTGGCCTGTAATGTATTTATACACATATATGTTATATTCCTTTCATTCACTTATTTATTTATTTATTTATTTATTTATTTATTTATTTATTTATTTATTTATTTATTTATTTATTTATTCACTTATTTCAGTCTGTTCACTCTGGTTACGTGTCAATTTCCCAGTTTGGGATTAATAAAGTACTTCTATTCTATGTAACATTTAGTTTTTCTGAGTGAATTGTTTAAAAACATTTTCCACATTTGTGAACAACATCTTCTGACAGGTGCATAGTGCAGTGGAACGGTTTTAAAGAGAAGCTGCAAAGAGTGCACATGTTTGAGGAAGGGATGGAGGCCATGGCTCTGAAATCCACCATCGACCTCACCTGTAACGACCACATCTCCGTGTTTGAGTTTGACATCTTTACTCGACTATTTCAGGTGCGTTTCGCAGTAACACCAATGAACTGATCCAGTAATATCACAATGTGAAGTAAGTTTCACATCCTCTCCCGTCCCGTTCTATTTTTAGCCCTGGAGGTCACTTATAAGGAACTGGAACCAGTTGGCGGTGACTCATCCCGGCTACATGGCCTTTCTTACCTACGACCAGGTTGTAGCACGACTGGAGCACTACCTCCACAGACCCGGCAGGTGAGAAACAAACCAGACATATTTTCAGAAATGACAGGGACGCAAACCTCTCTAAATTCTCCACATGGGCTCTTTGGAGGTTTTCAAAGTGCCTGAGGTACTTCCGATATGGTTATAGAAAAATGAGATAATTTAAGAGATAAAGATCCATAACATTCCACCAACTTTAGCTCCATCCATTACAAGAGGGTCATAAATCCCACAAGGTGAAGAGTCTCCATTTATTTCAGTTTAATTTATTTCAAACTACCTCACATTGCTTTCTTCCTCTTGAGATTCATGGCATTTTGTCAGACTTAGATTAAATATCACTGCTCCATAGATGTGTTGCCTATGGTGGCAATGTTAACAATAATTTAGACAATAGAAGATTATTAAGATCATTTATTATAAGGGAATAAATCACCGTTATAAACACGACCCCTAAAAAAAATAATGCGTCACACTTTATTTGAATTTCTGAGACTTTAAACTTAAATGTAAAATATTGTACTGATGAAAAATTTGCCATTGGTGAATTGTGAACTTGTTTATTAGGAACTGATGTCTGTCACCAATAATGATATTTGCAGTTGAGCCTTTACCTGATTATCCTGATGCTAAAGATAGAATTAAACAGATATAATAATAATAACAATAATAATGGACAACTTTATTTGTATAGCACCTTTCATACAAGAATTGTAGCCCAAAGTGCTTCACATCAGTTAAAAATGTAGATTACATAATTAGATTACACACTAATTATAAAAGTAGAAGAAATAAAATGATATGATCAAAATATGATCTGATCAGTGTGCACATTCTTATATTTACCATCATATGTATTTTACCTGATTTACAATACAATTAGTGCATTTAAAAATGTGCTGTTTGGGTCGAGATTTAGTTTAATATTCAGTTTACATTTGGGAATTTTGCACAAGTGGCAGCTTGTTGCTTTACTGTTATTTATTGTTATTTTACTGTTATTTTACTAATTTATATGTTTATATGTATATAAGTATGTTTTTTATCTTTTTTGTTTGCTGCTCCACATGCTCAAAAATTGCCCTTCGGGATAAATAAAGTCTTTTGAATTTGAATTTGAAGGCAACCACTGTTCACTATGAACGTGTCTCATCCTCTGCAATATCAATTTAGCTGCAATGAATACTTATGAAACCGACGGTAACATTTGGTGGAAAAATGACTGGATTATACTCGATTCCGTAATTGCTTTAAAACAATTTGCACAGGAGTCTTCCCCTAAAACTACAGCAGTCATCGGACGCTCATGAACATTTATTTTACAAGAATCTGTTTCATTTTTAGCTACATCTTCCGACTGAGCTGCACAAGGATGGGGCAGTGGGCCATCGGTCACGTGACCCCGGACAGCAACATCGTCCAGACCATCCCTCAGAACACCCCTCTGTATCAGGCACTGATTCAGGGCTTCAAGGAGGGCTGGTCAGGACACACACATATGCACAAACACACACACAGTAGCCTCTTATTTATTATTGCTTTTGTTTGTATGTTTTCTGTAAATGCTGAGTGTTTCTGTACCTGCAGTTATTTGTATCCCGATGGCCGAGACATGAACCCAGAGCTGACAAGTCTGTGCGAACCAGCCCAGAGAGGCAAAGTCACAGTTACAGAAGTAAGCCAATGCAATACGCCTCTTTATCAATTTTACACTAGACTGCCAGCAGCATTCAGAGGTTTTACCACAAATACAAAAAAAAAAAAAAAAATACACCCCTCAGACTCTTAAAATGTTCCTGTCATTTTCTGTCGATGCTTTGCAACAGGAGCAGTATGAGCTTTACTGTGAGATTGGCAGCACCTTTCAACTCTGTAAGATCTGTGCAGAGAGGGATAAGGACACCCGGATTCAGCCGTGTGGACACCTCTTGTGTCAAACCTGCCTCACAGGCTGGCAGGTATGACCCTTTTTCCATTTATCAACCAAACATTACTATACGGTCAAAACCCAGTGTTCCCCTTCAATTTTTCATCTGTCTGAGCATACACACAAACTCAAAGAGAATTCCTTGTAACCATTGAACAACACCAGACGTTCACGCGCTGGCCACATGCACCAGTATCACACCTGTTCCTTTTTTAAAAAAATATATTCTATTTAGATCTTTTTATTACACAATATTACAGTTACATTCATACACCACACGAAAACACTCCAACGATGGCAGGTTTGGAGACAATAGATGAAACTAAACAAAACACAAAACAAAACCAGAAATAAATGAAGCGCCTGATTCGCAGAGACATATGTTAACATCAGACCTCCTGCGTCTCACCTGTTATCAATGCAGGTTGGAACATGTTAAAAGAATCAAACGACGGCGGGAATTTCTGTTATATTTCTTTGAATATCTGATTACTCATCTGATCCACAATGACCCTTCCTGAGCAATGACTTGAAACCCTTCCCTAAATCAATTCCTCTGACTGTAGAACTAATGCTGTGCTTCTACTGCTACTACTGTGAATTTATGTTTTTTAACAATAACATAAATGATGTACATTTTGTTACAATGTGTGAGTGGTGCGTGCATGTGGGGACTTATGGGTTTTACATGTGTGTGTGTTTATATATCGGTTTCTTTTCTGATCCTATCCGGCAAGACCCAGAAGTGCAACAAAAATATTGTCCGTATACAATTATGATACAGTCTCTTAAAATGCTTGAAAACTTCAAAACTGTACTGATCTGTACTCACTTTGCCATGTGATCGTGGATTTGTTGAATGGACTGCTCTTTTATAGCTCTTTTCTACATGTTACTCAAAGGACTTTACACTGGCCTCACATCTACCCATTCAGATGGGAATGGTACACCATGCTACACCATGCCAGGCCCCACCCATTTAGGGTTCAGTGTCTTGCTCAAGGACACTTGGACATGTGGAGGGATTCATTTTGATAGTAAGCAAAATATTGTTGATGACAACTTTAACTTGTTCAGGGTTGGATTTATTTTGGTGTGACACCTCATTCCTTATCTCTCCATGTCTTGCGCTCTCCCGCAGTAATGCACCGATCCATATTCCCATAGTGTGTCTTTGTAAAATTCCAACAGTGATCAAATGATATTTCTGCTGAATAGTCCGACTTCCAATGAGACCATGCTTTTCCCTTGCTTACTACTTTAGCTTCCTAATCTTTCCTCACTCGAAAAACAAAAGATCTCTGCCAGTTTCACCACACGTTCTTCTGTTTGTACAGTCTCCAACAGCCATTCTTTAAATCTATCTTTAAAGAATTGCATTTCTTTTTACTTTGTGTTGGTGAGTGGCCATTTATGGTCTTTTCACCATAACGAAGGTTTAAAACTTAGCAGTACTCTCTCCGTCATACAACTGGCGATGCTAATCTTCAACCGTGTATGCATGAAGCACTCATGACATTGCATGTAAATTGCCAGTGTTAGACGTTTTATCTGTAGTTATCATGGTTTCAACTTCGCGTCACCCAGAACTCACTGAGTTGCATTGGAAAATGGTACAGAATAAATTGTTTTATGAACCCTGGCTCAAAGGGACCACAACAAAAGCGGAGACCACACAGCAGTATAAGAAATCAGACGTCTTTTTATTCTAAGAACCATTTATTAACTATGGAGAAAATATAACCGGAGTTTGACAACAATATATACAGTGGCATATAAAAACATCTTGGAGGTGACTGACCTGTGCAGTGGTGCTCTCAGTGCCCTGGGAAGAGGAGCAAGAGACAACATTAAGCAGAGGCCTTTTAATAACACAGGAGCATCAGTCTCAGTCTCATGGGCAGGTCCGGCCATAAAGGATGACCAGGGTGTCGTCACATCCACCCCTTAAAAAACACAGTCCGATGACAGATGAACCAGAACACTTAGGGCTATACAGAAACACTTTAAGCTTTTTTTTTTTAGCCCTGGATTCAAAGACCATTACCATTTTTTTTCTTTTTTTTTTTTTTTTAAGATTAAAACAGAGCCACCCTATAATCAAGTGTTACCACAAACGTTCCACCCAGTTCCTTCTACTCCTCCCCAGCAGTTCCGAGCCTGGGGAAAGAAAGAGAGAACTGTGTGTTAAATGCTGGCAAAACAAATCGTAGCATGGGAAAGGGCATCCTCCAACACGCTCTCCCATCCTTTAATATGTCGGATGTCAAGGCTAAAGGCTTGTAGGAACAAGGCCCACCGAATAAAATGTTTTTTCGCGCTCTCCAAAGTATTTAGGAAAGTAAGGGGATTATGGTCTGTGTAAATGACCACCCTCTTCTTGCAGCAGAACAGCTCTGACGCCAACATGACGAGCATCAGCATGGATTTTAAATCCAGGACTGTCACAGCACACAACAACAATTTTATCTTGTTAAAGGGCAGACTGACAAGCAGTACACCACTCAAAACAAGCTTCC
Source organism: Gymnapogon annona (assembly GCA_029814585.1). Classification (NCBI taxonomy): domain Eukaryota; kingdom Metazoa; phylum Chordata; class Actinopteri; order Kurtiformes; family Apogonidae; genus Gymnapogon; species Gymnapogon annona. Next base: position 8,121,026 of record JAPTHA010000009.1, read on the forward strand.
TGCTTGAGCAAGTTTGTAAGTGGGGCAACCACAGTGGAAAAGTTTGGGCAGAAATTCCGATAGTAACCCACCAAACACAGAAACTGCATCAGCTCTTTTTAAGTAGTTGGAGGTGGGTATTGCAATATGGCCTGCACCTTTGCAGCAACACGTCGCACCTGCCCAGATTTCTGAACCAGCAGGCTTGGAGAGGCCCAGCTAGATGATGAAGGAACTGCAATCCCATTGTCCAACATATACAGAACCACAGTCTCCATAATTTTCAATTTTGGGTGTGTACATTAATAAAACCGCTGCTAAATTGAGATGAAATGAGTACAAGACAGCGTATCTTTAAATAACTCCAGATTAGAACTGATTAGTTAGCAAGTTCTGTTCCCTATTCAGACAACAAATGGCTAAAGAATGGCTGCAAATCACACAGAGTTTCAGAAGTCAAGGCAGTTCATTGTTGCGGTACTTTTTAAACTAGTAAACTGAGTTTCTTCTATTTTTTTTCATGGCATGTACAGTATGCTGTTGATGTTACCTTCTTTCTTTTGCTGACAGTTTCGGCAGCTTCTTCAGAGCAGCAGCACGGTGTTTCCGTGTTGCTTTAAAGGCCCCCTTGTCCTTGTTGATGGTGTGTTGCTCACGTTACCTGATCTCCATGGCCTCTTTGATCCAGCGATTGAACTTATTTGTCTCTGTTGCTAGAATATTTGTTTTGTCCCAATCCATAATTTGATTTTCCCTTTTGCAGTGGTAGGTTATGGCAGGCTTTTAATTTTCGTGCTGTGCCGTAATCCTTTGTGTTCTAGTGAACGTTGTTGTTGTTTCTTTCTCACACTCTGTTTTGGTGTTCTGTTTTCTTTGTGTTGAATGTCCTCCCAGTCTCTCCTATGTATGACTTATTGCAGGACTTGCATGGTATCTCGTATATGAAATTACATTTTTTATCTGTTACTTTTAGGTGCGGCTTATGGTCGTGAAAATACGGTACGTCAAAAGTTGAAAATCATATTATGGACTGGGATGAAACAAATATTCTAGCAATACAGACAAATAAGTTGAAGCGCTCACAGAGGCCAAAGAGATCAGGAAATGATAGCAACACATCAACCAGGACGAGGGGCCTACAATCTTACCTGCACCTGAGACTCCATCCTCAAAAGGGCACCGACTGGGGGGGAGTGTGACCATCCTGACAGATTTTGACAGATCTGTCAGGACGGTCACATGATTTAAAGGGACATGGAAACACCGCACCGCTGCTCTGAAGAAGGTGGCAGAAGCTGCCGAAACTGTCAAAGAAAGAAGGTAACATCAGCAACATACAGTACATGCCATGAAAAAAATAGAAGAAACCCAGTTTATGAGTTTCAGAATTTTTAGGCCTACCTACCACTCAACAGTGGGTCATCTCACCACCGCACACACACCTAGTTCCCATAAGTAGAAGATGGTTGTGTAATAGGCTGAATTTCAATGGTTTCTGAAACTGTTGGGCTTTACAGTACATGCTTTATTGGGTTATTGTGGTGATTTCACTCACACCTGCACTAGAAGCTGTTTTATCAATGTTATAACACGCACAAAATTGTAATTGAAGGTTAGAGGGTTAAACCACAACACATTATTACTGTAACAGGACGTCTGAGTTCAGTCAAGCAGCTCAGGATGACGTGACTAAACCCCCCAGAGGGTTACGTCCATGTTTGTTTTACTATGGTTTAGGGTTAATGGCCAAAATAGCACCAGTGTTTCACTCGTCATGTGACTGATGTATTTATCTGCTTGTGATGAGACATAATCCTCAAAAAAAATTACATGACAGACGATGCAAATCACATTCAGATTGTAAAAGGAAGGCAGTTTTTATCATACATGCCAATGCACATTAACTTTGCAGTACTTGATACCACTTTGATTCTTTAATTATTTGATTCTTGACAGGGGGACATACTTTGGTCATTGAGAAGACAAGTTTCAATCCTCATTCACTCAGCCAAAAATAACATTGGAAATCCATTGCTATGATTTAATTTATGCTTTAATGCAAGATAAATAATGTAAAAAAAGGACATGCAAATGATCAGATACAAATGTTATCTTAAATAAATGGGTTATATTTGATTAATTAAAATGACACTACATTGTCACACAAATTCCCGAAGTGTGTGTGTTTTCTCAGGTTTATGCCCATTTTGCACTGGGATTTCCCCAAGTTCCTACTTCCTCTTTTGTTGTCAGAGTGACACAACTGATATCCAATCAGGATATCGGACAGCCATGCATCAATTCCTTCAGAAAGTCTTTACTTTTGCAAAGGCATGTTCTGACATTTAAGAGAGGACTTCCTGTGTGAGCACGGGTTTACATCCTCCTCAAACTTTACTGGTCACATTCTCCACTCTGAAATACAAACAGAAAAAAACAAACTGTGAGAGTAAGAGACACAAGTAGAATATTTGATGTGCTTCATGGTTGTCAAACCACAATGGAAAAGTTTTAAATGAGTCTACAATGCAGTTGTGTAAACTTCTCTAAATTGATGTTTACCACCATAATGATTTGCAAGAATATAAATTGCATTGTATGAATTTTTGAAATCCACGCTTTCTACCAAAAGGAAAAACATAAATTCATTTATATCAACACAGAATTTTGTAATTGGCGTAATGTGTGAAATAATAGCAACCAATCTTGTGGGTACACTATTTTAGCTACAGACATTTAAAATGGAGCAGTAGTGTGACCAGATGACCAATCTGGTGAACTTTGACAAAAACGTGGAAAGCAGAATTGAAACAACAGATGAGCAGCCAGTAGGAAGTGGAGTAAGCAAAACTTCCAGAAACTCATCTGATGAACTTAAAGGACAATGAAATAGCCGTTTAATCTGACATACATCTGAGTTGTGGAAAGCCACAACGTAGGCGCGGTGTTTTCTGCCACCTTAAACTTTTGAAAAACTAGTGGCTTTATTGTTTGAAGAGGAGCTCGGCACATTCCACAGCATCAAACAATGCTGTGCGGTACTCGAGGCAAAAGGTGCAACTGCACCTTCAAAGTCAACGTGTCTATGTCCACGACTCTGCCCATGACCTGTTGTTCATGACTCCAAACAGAAGTCGGCCGGCCACACTTGTCCATACTGTCGCTGTGACATCAGGGGAACGGAGTCTGTCCTGGTGGAGCCATACCTTCCACACAGCCGTCTGGAGGAGGACCAGGACCAGGACCAGGACCAGGACGAGCCCGAGGAAGAAGACCATGAAGACATCGAACTGGTAGTAAAAGAGATGGCTGCATTGAGGAAGGTGAATAAAGACTCCCATCAATCAGGGCTTCTCTGACTTTGAGCAGTTAAGGTCCACTTCAGATTTGGACCAAGTCTCTAAACTCCCTAAATGAACATGACCAAGAGAAAATAACAACAGGACAAACAAACCAACAGACAACAAAAGGACATGAGCTGGGGTTAGGTATCGACATAAAACAATGTCTGTTTTGTTCATATTTCTATTGGCTGAACACAGTGACTGCACCGTTGAACTTTGTCCCGCATAAAGGAGACGATAGGTATCACATTAGATCATTTTACAAACACATTCATATTTAACTAAACAACTAATACACGATACAGCCAGAGAGTACAGTCATAATCTACATTCAAGTGCAGTTTAAAAATGTTTTCAATAATGTAGTGAGCAGTCAAGTTATGCGCTTTCCTCTTGTTATAAATGGTGCATGTGCAGTAAACTCCCTCCAATATAAGACATAGGAGAGCCGTGGTGCGCACCACCCACAAGAGGTCATTTGCCAAAAAGAATTAAGTCCTCCCTCAGAAATGTAATGTCACATAAGATTGTCTAATCCAGGGTGAACTCTGTGTTTCAGCTTGTGAGCTACTTTTAAAATGACCAAGAAAAAATGATGTTCGTCCACTATGTACAGTATAACAATATGTTTATCAAGGAATAGCTCAGTAGCAATGTGACCGTAAGGCTACTGTATTACAAAATGAATAATATCTGCCAAAATATTCGTCCTATCAACTTGTTGGATTCGCTTACTGGATTAATAATAGATCCAAATGCCAAACTTCAGGACTCAGCCTTTTTTATGATGCCACAGCAAATCCAATTCCCTTATTTGATTTGGCAGGAGTTTTTAACGCTGGATGCCCTTCATGACACAACCCACTGGATGGGGATTGAACCCCATATCCCCTATGCACCAGCTCGGTGCCTTACTAACTGAGCTATCCAGCCAGAGGTGATATGTGATTATAGTGACTGTAAAAACTGCGCTCTAACAATTAATCATTTCACCAGCAGCCATTGGTGTCACATTCATTATGCAGTGTATGCTTAGTTTTGTTTTGTTTTTTTCAAGTAATCCCCATCAGGTAACCTTTTACACAGTCCTTTAGTTGCCCTCAATAGTAATCAGCGCCTGTCACATTTTCTCTCCGTCACACCGACAGTTCTCGGGTCTGGATTACCAGCTGCCCCGATCCCACCTCAGTGGTCCACCTCTGCCCCCCAAAAGCAGCTCAACACCAAGTGTTCCAGCTCCGAAAAAACACTCCAACTCCAGTCATGTAAGTTCTATCACACAATGGAGTGATTTGCATACTACTGTCATATGACTTATTAAATGATATGACGTTTCCTCATAGTCACGAAGCTCTGAGGAGTTAATTGATGCACAGTCCTGCACTGACTCTCCATCTGTAGTGTGAATATCGTGGCTGGTGCTGGAATAACTCTTGTGACATTTCTTATGACATTCTTGTTTTTTTCCTCTTTTGCAGGCCCACAGTGGTAATGAAGCAGGCAGAGCTTGCAAACAGCCCGACATTAAACGGTGCTCTGCAAATTACTGTTGTTGCTCTAAGAATACCATATATTAATATCTAACGATGCCAATGCTCTGGCAAAATTGCATTATTTTTATGAGCTATGTCAGTGGGTTGAGTGCGGCAATCGCATTTACACTATGTACTACAGTGTTGACTCCAGATTATTATTGATGTATAAAATAATAGGATCTTATTATAATATGAGCCGCTTTAATATGAATACGTACATGCCCTATATGCCCTGTTTTACACTTGACTGCATCGTATTTCTTGCTGTTGTAGAAAACTACTCATGTTCTATTTGTTTATTTTATTCCTAACTGCTTTTATTTGTTTTTCTTGTGTTTTCCCAAATAGATGTCCACTGGAGCAATTCAACAGCACTGAGGAGGAAAACTCAAATTGGCCGAGACCGTCTCGGTCCCGCCCACTCTCCAACAGGTTCTCCCCAGTGTTCATCTACACCGGGGGTGTCAAACTCCTTTTAGTTCAGGGGCCAAATTCAGCCCAATCTGGTCCGGCATGGGACAGACCTGTACAATAATAACGGAATTACATATCAATAATGTCAACTCAAAACTGTCCCCAAATTATGAAAATATTTATATCTATAAGCTGTCTTTTAAAAAAATGTGAATAACATTAACAACCTCAAAATTCTTTAGAAATATAAATGCAATTTTAACAATATTATACCACTGTTTAAAATGTATAGACCAGTAGTAGTAGTGGTAGTAGTAGTAGTAGTAGTAGTAGTAGTAGTATGATACATGCTCATTACAATTTACAGATCACAGTGGATCTACAAATGAATAAAACATTTAATAACAGGTCGATAATTGATAAAAATTACTTCAGACATTTCAGGTAGTTTATTTTTGTTCATGTTTTTCATGGTACTTTTTTATATATGGTTATTTATGATACTTTGTTTTAGTGTAAATGTAAGAAAATTAAAAACGGTGGTAAAAAATTTGAAAAATTTGCAGTTGCAAGTTTTTTAAGTTATTATGTTAATAATTGTCACAGTCGGTACGTGGAACCTGAACTATAATTTTTTTTGCACTTCACAAATTCACCCCATTGGGTGGATTGGAACCTTTGGCGGGCCGTGTTTGGCCCCCGGGCCCTGGTCTACACCTTGTGCATGTGATGTACAGAGTTGCTTCATGTTGTCACTGACAGATGATCCTTTTTTGTAATACAAGAACAGTAAATAACTTACTAATCCCTCTTTATTTTCCTGTGTGTATTATTCATTGAAACAGTGCTGAATACCTGACAGAAGCCAGTTGTCATTCATCTCAGAAGGATGAATGTGAGTAATGGCATGTTATTCATATGTCCTGGTGTCCTTGTGTTCTGTATTCTACTGCAGTATGACTCATAGAAAGCAACACCGTGATAAAATAGAAGCACCGTTCTTTTCATCACTGGAAACTTACTCTAGCTTCTAAATGAACACAATGGAATTTGATGCTGAAATCAGTCTTTCTCCAACACACGAGTGAAGTACATTATAAGGCCTATGAATGTATAAAGTCAACATGTTATGCTCTTGTCTGTTCACTGTTTGTTGATCCATGGTTCAGGTTAAACTCTGACAGTTCTGATCTTATTTGGACGATTCTTTAGTGCAGTTATTGACAAGACAAACTGTACAGAAAACTGAGGTGATTTTCATTTTTTTCTGTTTTCTGTTTTCTGTCCAAAAATGGAACCAAGCTAACAGAGCTATAATGTAAACTATCAGTTGATGTAACATGTGAAGATTGTAAGACAATGTTATTTTGACTGACAGTCAGAATAAGCAGTTATGAGTTTTAGTTTAAAGAAGAAAAACCAATAATCGTATGTATTGTTGATTTGTTTGTGGATTTGGTCGTCATAAGTGTTTTGTTTTGATTTTGTTTGATTATTTCTGCTCTGGGACCATGTGACCATCATAAATATGCTTATGCATCACTTGTGCACCAGTTCTCGTGAATAAATTTGACTTATGTCCAATATTCTGTGTTTTGTTAACTTTCTTTTTTTTTTTTTTTTGTAGGTGCAGCTGCATGGATCGGACCCTCCAGTCCAGTCAAACAGAGAAGAAAACATATGGAGAGGGAGCAAAAAAGAGCGGGACACAAAAAAGACAAATGTGGCCTCGGAGAAATGACAAGAACAATGTCATCCTGATTGAAAAAAAAAACTCTGGACCATAAAGATTAAATTAAGTGAAACATAATGAATAATGGAATATCATTAATCAAAGAGTCACATTAAATGACACAAGTCACACGTTGTGCTGAAATTATCTCGAAGCATAAGTTCAATGAGTCGGAAGGACAGAAAAAGTGCTGCCTGAGGCCCCCTACTGTTGAATAATCACACTGCCATCATCTCCTCAGTTCTTAAATACACTGTTGCACAGTCATCTTCATAATTATGGTGTTTATTGAACCCATCAGAGCAGCTTCTGTTGCTTCTATTAATGTTCATGTTGGTATTTATACGAGTGGCTTCATTGTGGGCAAATGGAAGGGTAAACCACGTATCTTTAAAAGAGAAATAGGCTTAAGTACTTACATTTGCCTTACATGAGTACTGTCATTCAGTTTTTATAAAAGTCATCAACTGTCTTTGAGATACTAAAACAAATAAAGTTGTAATTAACACATCATTCATTTTGTGAGATCATGATTATTACATCCACGGAACTCCATATGAAAAGACATGAAAGGCAAGTATACCAATTAATTTTTATTTGATGTCATATACCACCATATTTGTGTATGAGGCTCTGACTGGATAGCTCAGTTGGTAAGGCACCGGGCTGGTGCATAGGAGATGCTGGGTTCAATCTCCGGTAAGAGCGTCCAGTGGATTGTGTCATGAAGGGCAGCTGTAAAAACTCCTGCCAAATGGGAAAAAGCCGAAAGAAATCATCATCATATGTGTTTGAGGCTGGAGCGTGAGGCGCAAAGATTGTGTGATGTTCCAAAATGTGAGAGAGAGGACATGCGAGCTCTAAAAGAGATGTAATTCAAGGCCCGCAAAAAAAAAAAAGCCAAAACTTTGGATGAAAAACAGTTGATTCCTTTAGGAGTTGGTTGAGATTGTGTTTTGGATCCAGGGAAGGAATTCACACACTTTGACGTAGACTCCTGGATAGTTAGGTAGAGCGCATCCCTGGCCCCAGGACACCAGCCCGTGCACTTCATTGAAACACACCAACGGGCTGCCGGAGTCGCCCTGATGAAGCAGTTGTACATTGGTTAAGCCTTATTCCTCTACTGACCGGTGAATGGCTTGATTTTTCAAACTCACATTGCAAGCGTCTCGGCCTCCTTCCATGTATCCGGCACACAACATCCTTCGCGTGATCCTACCGGGGTAGGCCTTCTCGCAGTCCTCGTCGTTTACTACGGGAACATCCAAACACTGCAGACGTGTGGGCATGACCGCTGCACACAGGCAGAATGTACACACGTCTATGGTTACTTCATTACACACATATATTGACGACAGTAAAAAAGATCAACTAAGCAAATGGAAAGTGCTTCCCATTGGATAAATACTGTACATTACTGAACCCTATACTGACGCAGTGAGGAGCTTCTGATTTCTTAACCAAGTCAGAATACACATCCTGTGGTCATGGAAACTATGTTGATCCGTTTCAGAAGGGTCACGCATCAACTAAAGACAATATCTAAATCTGGTTGAAGAACTGACCAATACATCATTAAGAGCTGGAAGTATACTGATAAACCATCATCTTAGAAGAATAAATATTCAAATTTTTCAAGTATGGTCCTCAAGAGCCCCTATCGTGCATGTTTTAGATGTTTCCCTCTTCCATCACATCTGGTTCAATTAAAGATCAGCACATCACCAAGCTCTGCACAAGACTGAGAGTGACGAAATGACAACCAGGTGTGATAGAAGAGGGAAATGCCTAAAGCATGCAGAACACCGGTCCTGCAGGACCAGAATTGGACAGCCCTGTTTTACATTTTTCCTGCTTCCACACACCTAGACGTCATTACATCACTATTAGGCTTCTGCAGGGATTAGTGGTGAACTGATCTTTGATTGACCCAGGTGTGACAGAAGAGGGAAACGCCTAAACATGTGACCCCTAATCTAAAGCATGTAGGATAGGGGCTCTTGAGGATCGGAGTTGAACACCCGTGGTCTAAGGGATCACTGGTCATGATCACTGAAGATTGTTGATGTCATTGCATCATTATCAGGCTTCTACAGGGATTGGTGATGAGCTGAACATTAGTTGAACCAGGTGTGATGGAAGAGAACATCTAAAACATGTAGGTTAGTGACTCTCGAGCACCGGACCTGAAGAAACAACAGTAAAGCAGTACAAAATAACTGAATGCTGTTGTTTGGCCAGCTAGCAACAGACACAACTTCTTTGATAATTCTGGCTAGATTTAGCAGTAATGAAGATGGAAATGCAGGCTCTTAAAGGACATTTTGCTATATTTTCCAAAAAACACTAAATACACTGCAGTGTTTTCATTTCCGCTCCTGTGCAAACTGTAAAACTACCTCTTTGTCAGTCTCTATTAGGAGCTCACCTTCTCCTTCCATGGCAGTGTTACCCCATCCAGACACAGAGCAGACATGCCCCCCATACGGACACCCAGTAGGCAAAGAGATGGGTGCAACTGCCTCCGTCACCTCCACCGGGTGGTAGAGCTTGATCAGCATGATGTCGTAATCCAGAGTCTGGTAGTCATAGCTGTTCACGGAGAAGCAGGGAGAAATCCCAGCGTGGAACCAATTTTTATAATTTGGTATTTTTAATTCTTTTTCGAGGAAGAGGTTGTTGCATCATTCACCTGGGGTGCCAGATGATGGTATCGGTCTTCATGAGCTGCTCCGTGCCCTCAAACACCCTTAGATCATGTTCTCCCAGCATGATCTGCATGGCATAGGGACTGAAAGAAGAGTCAGAAGATGAGACATGGCAAAAGGAATCATGAATGAATGAATGAATGTTAAGCTCTGCTTCTTCTCACTCCTTTTCAGACACGTGTACTGGTCGCCTCACGTGTGGTGCGTTTATGTTTAGTGCAATAACTGCTCTTGTAAAGGCATTATGAGCTTTGATACTTAATTCATAGTTTGCGTGTCTGAAACAAATAAATTCATTCATTCATTCAATATTCTCCATTGTTGCGTTAGATTGTTTGTCTGTTTTGTTTTTCTTTTTTGCTTACTTGTACCAGCAGTGGGCAACAGACAGCACCCACTGCCTGTTGATGAGCACCCCACCACAGAAGTGATAGCCATAGTTAAGGGAGGCCATGTAAGGACGAGAGTGAGGCTCACACTCCTGCCCACCGATGATCCTGCCATCCTCACGGGGAACTGCCGCTGGTAAGAAACAAAAAAAGAAACAAAAAGCAACAAAGAGTTATCTTCTGTGTCTGTTATGAAGGTGTATTGGTATCTTCAGATGGGCATCGGTGTCTTTACCAGCAGCTCCCACCATCAGCAGCAGAGCCAGCAGTCTCATGGTGTCTGGTGAATGATCAGAAGACACCTTGACACGCCCCGGCTCATATTTATATCCCAGCAGCTCAACTCTCCCCTCCTCCTGTCCAACTGCTGACCTCATTCGTGTCCTTATGCTCAGCGTGTCGGCCCAGATCTATGTATTTCCATGTTTACCGATGACACCACTCCACCGGTTATGTCATCTGTATACCTGTGTCACAAATACGGACGAAGGTCTCCACACATTCAACACCTGTCTCAGTTTCTCTCATTAGTAACTTATTGTTGGCAACCTCCAATATACAGGCGGACAACATTTATTTTTCCATTTGAGAGAGAAAAATTCATAGTAGACTAATAATGATCTTTATATAAGCAAAGATGCTTATTCAGAACTTGAGTTGTGTCCATATTGGCTTTAACTAAAGAAAAATACAAGGTGCCACATTGTATTGTAACACTCTACTTATCGCTGTCCTTGAATAAACAGCATGTAAACTGTGGGAAAAAAAAATCATCTGCATGTCCTTAAGCTGTAATTTTATGTCGGCAAGCAACGAACAACAGCTTTCATCTGTGAGAAGTGCAGAGAGAGTCATTGTAAGTTTTCTGTATATGTATCAGTCTGTGGAATCGCACTATTGCTGTTAACAGATTTGTAAAAATGTTATCAGTAGCGACAATAGGAAAAGGAATAAAAGTGTGTTTTAACTTTAATGTGCACTTTAGCTAAGTGCATTCCACTCAAAATGAAACACAGAATCAAATGTGTATAACTGGGGGAAAACTCATTCTGAATGCATTTAAACTGCGTGTATATGAACTATATCTTTGTGGAGAAAATATCCAAAATTCCTGAAAATATCCTGAAAAGCGGTGTGTGAGCAAAACAATCTGCATTGCTAAAAATATGTTGGATGCGTATCAGTTGTTTGTGGAGCAGATTAATGTGGCACACAAGGAGATAAGGTTATTTTTCAGGGATTGGAGTGGGAGGAGTGGGAGGACTGGTCACAGGTGGGTGGGCA
>JAPTHA010000009.1:8188688-8209997 GCA_029814585.1 Gymnapogon annona
AATTGGATATATTTTTTTTTTTTATTTTTTTTTGATTGATTGATTTGCCAGTACTGACAAGACCTGTCAAAATCACGCATCATCATCCCATTATACATCGAAGCAACTGTGATTGTTATGGTGGTCATTTTCTACACTGACCTATTACAATAGGTGAATAAATAAGAAATATACATATAATGACAGTTATGTTTTGGTAATTAATGTCAGGAAGTGGTATAAATAGGAAAAGCACTTCTCATAATCCAAGATGACACCCTCAAATATGTTGCTTTGACGATACGACAAAAGTATTCAGTTCATAGCCACAGCAGATAATAAAATATACTGTGAAATATTCACAGTTGAGCAGCCAGATTTTTACATTATAATCATAATTAATTGCCGTGTCAAATTGTAATATTGCAAGAGCCCTAGCAGTGAGTATCTCATATATATAATAGTAGTGAGTAGTGAGTATCTTGTTTATATTCCTTTATTTCACTTGTTTTGGAGGCAATGCTTCAGTTCAGGAATGTATGTATTTGCACTCGGTACGACACCTGTACTCAGAACGTGTTTAGGGAGTATGAGTTGTGTTCATAACAAACCGGTGGCAACATGTGTTTAATTTCTAATCAAGTGGGATTCGTCACTCAGTGCATCTGAGTGAATAGATTTACATGGATAAGAGCATCTGGAGTGGGCTCCTCTTATTTTATTTTATTTTTTTACCCTCTTATCAGACACAGTTGAGGAGAAATGATGCTGCATGAAGCCCGATGGACAAAAATACCACATCTCAAAACATATCAGGTGTTCATCCGCATCACAGGCGACACACTAAGTGACTCGGTGAGTGACATCTAACATTGTGGTGTCATGAGCCGCTGTTATGACTGTCAGTGTTGGGGCTGACAGTGAGGGACAGTGGCAGGATAAACACGCCCACACAAAGCGACAGGCTGGGTTAAACATAAAGACACACACACACACACAGAAAAAAAGAAGGTACACACATGCGCACACAGGCTGCAAATAAGTGAAAACCCCCCACCTGGTGACAGTGAAACCTTTGCCCAGCAGTATGAGCATCAGAAGGAACACCAAGAAACTGACGGAGAACAGTAATTTCCCTGGAGACGGACGGAGATAGAGAGACACAGAAAGTGAGAAAGAAAAGACAGAGGGGGTAATTAGGTTGTGGTTTCCGAATCTGTGCTATCATTGGGAAAAGATAAAAAAAAAAAAAAATCAGGTCACCACACACCCACACACACACACACACACACATATATATATATATATGCACACATGCAAAAGTCACGTATGACTCTGCCTCCGCCTGTCAAACCTGGGATTATTATTATTCTTCACCCGCGTACATCCATCATTGTCCACTCATTCATTCTGCTGTGGCAGTGAGTGATTATTCCAGACACGGTGTCAGTCCATCAGTCAGTCAGTGGCCGACGCACCAGAACTCACCCAGCAATTTCAGGCTGCCGGTGCCAACTCCATCTCTACCGTACAGGCCCCAGTAGACACAATGGAACAACAAGCTGAGCACTGCCAAGAAGGAGAGATGCATAAAATTAGCCAAAAAAAAAAGAAAGAGAAAACTGGAAAGAGAAGAGAGGAAGTGGTGGAAGTCAAAAGGTGTGAGGAGGAGATAAAAGCAGAAACAAGAGGGAGATGGTGGAGGCCAAATGGAAGATCGGGAACAGATGTTACGACGAGGGCCGAGGACGCAACAGAGGACATGGGGAGAGAAGGAACTGGCAAAAGAGTAGTAGTAGAGCGAGAGGATGAGGAAATAACGAAAAAGGAGGTAGATGAATAAAAGAAAGATTTTTTTTAGTAGGAGAAAGAGAGAGAATTACAGGAGGAGAGAAGGAGAAGGGATATGGAGAGGAGACAAATGAGAGAAAGGAAGGTGAGGTAAAGGGGGAAGAGGGACAGACGAGAGAGGATGGTAGGAGACTGGTAGGGGGTGGAGGGGGTGTTTGTCAGTGATGGCATGCTCTGCTGAACACTGTAGCGTGGTGCGGCTGTTGGCAACAGTTCCCATTCAGAAGCTAATAAGGCCGATAATATCTCCGCTGCTGAAGTGGGGGATTAAGGCGGGAGATGTTGCGCCCGTGTCGAGAACCTCGTTGTTATCTGCCATCGGTGTTTGTGTGTGTGACGGAGGTGAACGAGGGCGCCTCCTCTCATCTCTATGCATGAGTGTGTGTGTGTGTGTGTGTGTGTGTGTGTGAGGTTGCCCCGTTTATTGAATGTGTACATTGAGGTGTGTGTGTGTGTGCATGGGATGGATGCTCTTACCCTCAACACCTGCCGCTGTCATAAACATTTTGTAGGTTGTGTGAAGAAGCTGTCTTCCCTTCAGATTGTCTGTAAGGAGAGAGGAGAAAAAAAATGAGAATGAGATAGAGGTGATGGAAAGGTTGGTGTGTGTGTCAGTGAGGAAAGAGATAAGAAGGATAGAGATATGCAAGCAGATGGTGAAAGAGAGCAAGGGAAGCACAGAGAGGGAAAGAGAAGAACAAGGGAATAGGCGTCCATTAATATGCAGCCCTCCTCAAGAGCCCGTCTCTAGGTGAGCGCATACGCCTCTTCTCCAATCTCCTGCTCTAATCTGTGTGGAAATATTTTTAATGCGTGTTTAAACAGGCAATTTTACTACGAAAACACTCTGACGAATAGCATTGGCTCCAGAGGGAAATTTACGGGGGGGAGAAAGGGTCGTAAATGCTCCCATTCGCAGCTGTCCTGTAGAACCACAGGCCCGACTGGACGAGGTGGTTCCACTGCAGCTCCAGGAAGATTTATCCCCAAAATTAAACATGACTTCATCTACTTATTCCAATGTTTTATGACATTTAAGTGTTTTTTCTCAAAATCTACATAAACCATTGACATGAATTCAGTTATATTTCATTTTAATTAAGACATAAAAATGTATTTAATGCTTCTTTTCTTTCTTTGCTGATTATTCGTACTTTAATATTCATTGCTTCATTTTAGCTCAATTGAAATTTCGCCCCCCAAAAAAATCTAGACTCAGTATCCGTACAGAATGAAAATGCTATTATTATATTTGATTCAAACCTTTTGCCAACGAACCTAAAGATTTTCTTGAGAAACCAAGAGTCAAAGATGCCAGAACAAAGATGATAAGGTCAAATAATTATTATTATGAATTTGATCAATATCAATTCCACCAAATTGTGCAATTAACTAGTCGATAAAAGTCCATGTGAAGCAAAACTCTATACATTATAAAACCACTATTAAAACAGACATCTCTGTAACGATGTAGTACTGAACTGTACAGTTGCACTTGGGACCAGGAGCTAATATTTGCATAGCCCCGCCCCCAAACAGTGACATTATAGAAATACTAGACACTCTCTGTAGTTACTGAAGTATGCATATGATACCTGTTACTAATTACTCAAATTATATAGGATTAAAATATAAACACAACATTAGATTGATTAACAAAGTAAATATTCTTACAGTTAAGGTTCAACATATCGAAGAATGAACTGAAGTGGACGTGAGACAAAGGATAGTTCAAGGATGTCCATGTGACAGAGAATCTCTAGGTACTTAAGCTGAAAGGGTCAGTGGAGGTTTTGTGCTGGTTTAACCACCTGAGAAAGGCCGTGCCAAAAAATAAAATCAATCTTCATTTACATGTGCGTAATATTGCAGTCAGGGGGTCACGTTACAAAAGGACCTGCAGCCCTGAAGTCTCTCAGAGCCTCCCGAGTTCAACAGTCTGCAGTGTGTGCTGTGTCACTGCGGAGTTTCAGGTGTTGTTTCGAATTCAGGCCGACAAACAAATGAACCGATCGAAGCGGTGGTTTTATGAAACAAAACCACCACCCTGTTGTGAGCCTGGTGGTTCAGAAAACACTGATAAAAACACTTGAGGTCGACCTCCTGCAACACTTTTTGTATTATGGGTTTGGCAGCATCTGGCTGGAGGATAAAACACCACTGATTACATGTGCACACTGCATGGCCACAAATTCCTCCCATTATAGTTTTGAAAAAGGAAAATGGGCTGTTTTCACTTGCAAAATGTATTTATTTTTGATGTCCCGAGGTGTTGTTGCCTAGCATCGACACATTCATCATCATTTAACTCGGGGACTCTGCTTGCAAATCAAAAGGAATGTTTTAGCATTTTGTTTGTTTTGTTTAACATTGTATGTCATTGTCAGTCAAATTCAGACAATCTACTGGGACCCGATGCTAAAAGAGTCCTGCACAGTTAATCAAATCACAATTGTGAACTGCAATGTGATTAGGTACAATTAAAAGACCAGATTAAAGAGGATTTAGGGTCATCGACACTAATGCAAAAAACAAGTGTTGTATGGTGATAGTTTGGATTTATTGAAGAATATAATATTGAATTTACCTTTATTAGTCCCATGAGGGGAAATTTCACACAGCAGCATAATATAACATATACATATACATCCTCTTGAAATTGCCATTTTTTTGCATTTCTATTTTTGGGCTAATTTTAAATGCTTTAGCTGAAAACAATATTAAAAATGGTCCACCTACACACTTTCCTTATTAACCAGGTAAGTTGATCAATCACAATGCCAACAATAATTACTATATTAAGTTTTCATTCATTTACATAGCCCTAGACACACATGCTGCAAATGATTGGCTTCATATAATAAATGCAGTGTGTGATGGACCTGAACAGTAGAAGTGCATGTGCATATTTCATCACGTCAGACCAGACCTCAAGTACTATGAGTCTGAATTCGTTGCATAGTACAAGTACAAGAAGCTGGTTTTCCATGGCACATATATGAATAGGACAACATCCCATACTAAGTGAAGGGTTTTGGGGTAAGTAATTCCTCGGGCTTCTTTTTCTCCTTATGCACTCTGGGATATTTGATTCGTAGCCGTCGTGCGACAAACTCACTTGGCTAACTTTGAGGCTCCACTACCTTCTCCATTCAAGCGTTCACCTTTACACGAAAGCCAACCCTCGCTCTCGCCATCCTCTCACTCCCACTTTTGTGTTACTCGTGCAGCGATCTGACAAAATCCACACCCCCCGGGTGAGCTAAGGTGCACGCTCCACCTTTACTTAACGCAGAAACATGAGAACTTACTCCTGTCCCATCAAGAAAACATGTAGATCTTATTATAGAGTTGAAGACAGAGGCACTTAATAACTGCTATAGGCTTTCAAAGACTGGACAACAAGAGACAGACAGATGCGCACAGAGTGGAAAAGGCCGTACTTACAGGCAAAGTAGCAGGAGATGAGGAACACCGTGGAGAAGATGACCAGGAAGGTGATGTCTGTCTCCAAAATTCCTATGATAGACAAGTGATGGAATGACATTAGGACCCGAATAGAGAAGACACAAGTGAAATTAAAAGCAGGGAATTAAGAGATGGGGAAAGTGTTACATTAAAAGGAGTAGGAGAAAGAGAGAGAGACACAGAGAGAGAAGGACAGAGAGAAACAGAAAGAGAGCTAGACAGAGAGAGACAGAGGTTGAGAGACAGAGAGAGACAGATAAAGACAACCACCATTAAGATTATCATCACCTTCGATCAACGCGTGCACTGTTCTCACACATGTATAAAGACATTATATATTGTACATATATCTTTAAATATGATAATATAGCGTTCCGACTTATTTGTATATGAAAGTATGCACATGTGTATTCTGGACTTCCAACAGAAAATGGAAATTAATTATTCTAATAAATTATTTTGTACTATTATTATTACCTTTTTTTATTCCTGCACAACTGCTCTGGCAATGTTTGTATTCCATGCCAGTAAAGCTCTTTAAATGGAATTGAAATTGAAATGATGGAGAGGAGGACACAGAAAGACAGAGAAAAAAAAAGGGGGGGGGGCATTGAACTGAAGACATAGGGATAATTCTTTTAGGTTCTCCGCTGTCCTCTTCTTCTTTTCATCCCTCCCCCCGAGTTCATCCGTCATCATTAACTCATTCAGCCGTCTTTTCATTATTGTAATTTGTTCAGTTCAGTGTGCTTTATTGGCCGTACTAAGTGGCGTTGGCCCGTGTCATCGGCGATTCATCCCATAATCTCTCTCTTTCTGTCTAATCACTCTTACCGAACTCATCTGCAGAGAAATGTTTTGTCCAGAAAGACTTCCCGTTGGTTAGATTCATCTCGTACTCCAGTTGCAGACCGTCTCCCTGCAAGAGGGCGGAGAGAATTAAATTGAATTGAATATACCTTTATTAGTCCTCAGAGGGGAAATTTCAAAAACAGCAGCTTAATACAAAGAGTAGAAAAAACAACAGAGCAGAACAGATACACAGCAAACTGAAATCCTGCACAACATGGACAACAAAGACAGTATACATGATTGAAGTCCCAGAGATGATAACAATGAGATGGCGACGCAGTTGAGATGACGACATGCTTTGGATCCAATGCTTAGAAATGTGTAGGCTGTTACAGGAGATAGCTTTAAATAACAGTTAACTGCAGTAATCCCTTCTTTTTTTGTTTTTTTTAATCTTATTACTATTTCACGGTTGACCTATGGCACATTTTGAATGAAACACTATATTAATTAAAGCGCTGACTTCATTTCAGGATATTTGCAGTGACATTTTCAGGATGAAACACAGGCACGTCCATTGAATATTTACACATGAGAACGATTTTAGACAGGAATTCATGAATAATTAGGAATGTGTGACTTTTTCAGGAGTGATAGTAATGAACTAAAATAAAGCTGTCATTATTTCAATTAGCAAGAATAAAATGAACCAAAAAATGAAAGAAAAGACAATATAATCAGCAGTACAGCACTGGGATATATGGACACAGAACAGAATGGTAACAGTATATATGACAAGGCTTTAAACATTGCAAATCTTTTAAAAAATTCATATTGTACATACTTATTTTCTTTTATTTCTAATTCCTAAAACCGCAAAATAAAATGACAAAAGATGACGAGTTAAAAATAAAACTCTCAAAACTGTTCAAATTGACATAATGACAAAAAATAAGTCATGACAATGAAAGCTTTGTGATTCTGAATGCGGATAATAACACCATTAGACTAAAATGATGATGATTGATTTGATGAGGCAGGAGTTTTTATGTCGGCTGCCCTTACCGACACAACCCATTGGATGCTCATCCTGAGAATTGAACATGGGTCCCCTATGCACCAGCCCCGTGCCTTAATAACTGAGCTATCCAGCCAGGCCACCATTAGACTAAAATACTTGTGCAAAAGTCCAACTCTATCGTCACTAAAAATGTGACCAATGTTTTTGAGATTTCCTGCTCATACTTTGTTGGGCTTTTCACAGTCACATCGCAAAGCAGCTGATCACACAAAAGCAAATCCAAGGAATTCCAGATCTTTACGCGTAGGCACATTTTCACCACTCCAACGCACATGCATCAGTGTACCATATGCTCTGGCTGAACAAGACTGAGACCCATTTCAAAAAGCTATTCATTATTTATAGAATAAACTAATAGAGGTGTTTGGAGAAAAATAAAAGACCTCAGTCCGACCAAAAGTTTAATTTTAATATCGTTCAATGTCACAGCTCGTCCATGCCGTGGTTGGGCATGACCTTAACGTGCAATGTTTACATTGTTTATAGTTCCATTTACACTCCTGGCTGGATAGCTCAGTTGGTAAGGCATGGGGCTGGTGCATAGAAGATACGGGGTTCAGTCCCTGGTAAGAGTGTTCAGTGGGTTGTGTCTGGAAGGGCATCTAGCATAAAATCTCCTGCCAAATCAAATAAGGGACTTGGATTTGGTGTGGCGAACCCCGGAAGAGAAAAAGCTGAAACAAATCATCATTGTACTATTTACACTAATGTGTAATATATGTACTATTTACATTGATGTGTAATATTTTCACTCATTACACTGAATTACTGTTTATAGTACTGTTTACACTAATGTGTAATATTTACAGTTTATAGTACTGTTTATTGATGTATAATATTTTCACTCTTTATAGTACTGTTTACATTGTTGTGCAATATTGTACCATCCATATTATTTATTTCTTATTTATATTGACTGTGTGTGTTGTAACCTTTGCACCCTTGCACTGCAGCCACTCATGGCTTTGGATTTGCTTTCGGAATTGTGCACTTTTATATCCTCATATTTATTTATTTGTGTCATCAGTTGCCAATCTATGACATTTCATTGCCAGATTAATTGTATGTGTCTGTGTGATGACAATTAAAGGAAGTCTAAGACCTGATTATTGATCGGCATTACCTGGACCGCACTGCAAGACTGTGGCTGATGAGGCAATCAAACCTCTATTCGAGGACTGTCTGTTCAGCCAGTAGTGTGGGTTCTCAATGTTATCAGTCTGCCATTCCTCCCTGCCACAACCCAGACACCTTAACCATGGACTCTGATCTGGACTCTGGCTGCTTTGATCTGGACTCTCGCTGTGTCTCAGGTTTAGTTTCTTGTGTTTCGTGAGTGTACTTATGGTAAATGGACTGCTCTTATATAGTTCTCTTCCACATGTTATGGTACTCAAAGCACTTTACACTGACTCACATCTACCCATTCACACACCAGTGAGTGGCTGCTACACCACACCAGGTCCCACTGGGAGCAATTTAGGGTTCAGTGTCTTGCTCAACAGTCAGAGCCAGCATTTCAACCGCCAACCCTTCGGCCATTGGACAACCTGCTCCACCAACTGTGTCACAGCCACTCTGTGTTTATGTCATGCGGCTCATGTTTCTTGCTCATGTTTAGTTGAGAAATGTTCCATAATAAGTGTTTCCCTTCAATACCGTGCACTGGAGCTTCACTAACTTCCACATGTGACAGTTTAATATCACCTTGCTGCACCTGCGTGGCACAGATCAAATTAAACTACCACCAAAATGCACAATTGTGGTCAAAAAATCTCTTACGCTGCTCATTGGCTGCTGCTTGTGACAGTTTTGCTCCTCTAAGCTGGTTCGTTCATCACCTACTGCAGCAGAAAACATCCATTTGTGTCCATTCCTCATATTCCAGTGTCATGTGGGTTGAATCCACAGCATCTGTATTCAAAGGACACACTGCTACACTCTTTTGCAGCGTCTCTTTTCTTGCATGCAAAGTCTGCATTAACGCACATATCATGTTTATATCGCGGCTTTTGCATTTAAATAGAATTAGAGGTTTTCTGCACAAAGGCTTCGGTAAAAAAAAAAAAAAAATTAAAAAGAGAAAGGAAAACATTCAGGTCCCTGTGGAGAAGGGTATGCTGTTGGTTTAGCTGCTCATTGTAATTGTGTCGTATCGTCAGTCTGCCTCCCAGCTGGGCTGCCAGTGCCTCAGGATCCCCGAGGTGTGTGGAAGAAGTTGTAGAGAGATAAAAACAAAAAAAAAACATCCAGGCTGTGAGCCTAGTGTGCTGCCAATCTGAAGATGACCCACATTATCGGGAAGGATGGATGGATGGATGGTATCCATAGCAACACTTTTTTAAAATTTAATGCAGAAGATTCCTGCTTTAAATGATGTATCAGTCTGCGTATCAATTATTGGTCGAGTTAATGTAAATGTATCACTCTGACATCACTGTACTACATTCCGATGTTGTGTAAAATAGGTGTAAGAGTTCATAACCGGGTAAAGAAAAGCTGCAGAAAACATGAAATAACCCGGTTTTAAAAAAAAAAGGAGAATACCTGTGTGGTAAATCAGTACCTGAATGTCTGGGCTGAACAAACGGTGAAGTGAGTTGGGGAGAGTCAACAAAACATAACAGAGAGTGGAGGAGAGGAGAACGAGAGAGAGAGGGGACAGAGATGGGTTGACAATCAGAGCACAGAGAGCTCATTCCACACACACTCTCTCTCACGCGCGCACACACACACACGCACAAGTTCAAAGCCAATGGAGTTTGTGTCTGTTGCAGTGGAGCGAGGGGAAAAGAGACTGAAGAAAAAAAAAAAAAGACTTTGATTTCATTTGGCAGCCAGAGACTCCATCTCGCTCCCTCTATCAAAAAGGGGTGAGAAGCATAGAGCGTGTACTGCCACAAAATCAATACAGACAAAGAGCAGAGAGAGAGAGAGAGAGATAAAGACACCAATAGACGTAGAGAGAGAGTAGAAAAAAAACAGGTGGCGAGAGAAAGGGTGGATGGAGAGAAGTAGTAAGGTAGAAGACCAGCATTTCACTGTGGGAACCCTCCCCTCCTCCTCCTCTTTCCCCCTCTCCCCCCCTCCCCTCTGCATAGGAGACAGGAGTCGTGGGACGAGGTGGAGGGGTCGGATTTTGCTTTTAGGTGTAAATGTCATCCACTTCTGATACACTGTACAGATCCATCACACACTGAGGGCGCCAGTGTAGAAACATTGGTGCAAACTCCTCTGTGGACCGTCTGCTCCGCTGGGCCGCTGATGACCGCATCCAAAACCACCTCTTTCCACAGTGCCATCTCCATAACAGCTCGCTTTAACCTACAGCTGAGCATTCCCATCCAACTAGCCCTAAACCTACTGACCTAAACCTATTTCCCTTTCTGATTTCACTGCCCCCACTCCTCTGGGACGACTTTTCACAAGAAACCAACGCCGCCCCATTTATCCACGGGAGCATCGGTTAGATCACAGGTCCTGGCTCGTAGCACAGACTGCTTTTTTCGTTCCAAACTCGTTTGATAGCAATGAGGTCAGGGTCCGTTTCAGGCCTGTCAAGCTCATCCAAGAAAGATTTCAAAACTGTGGAAAACATCTCTCTGTAGGATCGGCCGTTTGCACGGGGGGTCACATGTCACACTAAAACACGACGCAGACGTCCCCAAAGCAGAGAGGAGTCTTCTGTCTTAAATGTCTGGAACAGTTCTATTCCCTGGATTAAAACTCAGGGCCTTAACCCAAAACCATAAAGTCCAGCACAACCACTCCAATACCAAACAGGGTTTGTTTTTTTTTCCCTCATATCGTTTCACAATATTTTTAAGCCGTTTCAACATCAAATCCCTATAAACTGTATGCGCTCAGTGAATACACCTGCTCATTTACGCTCAGATCAACGCGTCCATTTGTGAACGCATTGACGGACAACAATGAAAACATTATCCTGCTTCACTGATACGCAGGGTAAATAAGGACCACACTCACACTGAAAAGTGGACGACTCCATTTAGAACTGAATGCAAGTCTTAATTGTGCAAAGGACTGCACTGAGTTACCACAGGGTGTGTGTCAGGGTGTTTCTGAATTCCAAAGGATAGTGTGTGGAAATGTATATTCATTTAGTATCATTCAAGCCTAACAATGCTGAAAAAAATTCAGCGAAGGAGAGTAACAAAGAGAGGCAGTAACTGGGAGGCCGGTATGTGCACACCAGCCTTCGGCAGGTGGTATTTGCAGGAGCCAAACAGCGTGTCGCAATTTGAACTGGTCTTTGTCAATTAGATGGGGGGGGTTTCAAGTGAAGCTCATTTA
The DNA here is from genome assembly GCA_029814585.1 of Gymnapogon annona. Lineage (NCBI taxonomy): Eukaryota > Metazoa > Chordata > Actinopteri > Kurtiformes > Apogonidae > Gymnapogon > Gymnapogon annona. The sequence continues at coordinate 8,200,174 of JAPTHA010000009.1, forward strand.
CATAGAACGAGGCCAATTCAGTGCCAAATGTATAAATATTCTCTAATTCCTGTCCATACAGATCCAACTGGACGACAGCTTGCAGGTGTTTTGTGCATGATACACAATATTTTTGTTTGATTTGCAGCAGGTTTGCACCCACATGTGTCATACACTCCTTTTGTGGATCTGGCCCGCAGTGTGTGGATCCTCTTGCTCCGGGTCTCTCAATGAAAATAGTAATGAAAGACAAAGCAATACATGTCGTGACGTAGTGTGAAATTACAGTGAAACCGTGAATGTGAAAATGTATATAAAGAGCAGATACAGTTTTATGGACACGTTGAATTATGATATATGGTTGATGCACATACAACTGTCAGCACGACTACGACATGTTCAAGGTTTATGTTGGATCCTGTTAAACCTTGTATTGAACCAGCTCTCCACTTCTGCAGGACATTGTCCCAGTAGGATTTGTCTGGACAGCGTGAGGCAATGATGATGTATTTCCTCGGGTGTCTAACTGCCTTCATCCAGACCTCCTCTGCTTCCTCTGATTGCTGTGTTGCTCTCGACCAAACAGTCTACTTGGCCGATTGCACCAATCAGCTAGTGTCCGTGATGGCAGGTTTAACCCCTGTTCATGTGCACTCAGTGAATCATCTGGATCCACTTCAACGGCTTTAACAATGTCACGAGTGGCTGCTTAAAGACTATAGTGAACAGATGAGAACAACTGGTAAGAACCTTTATAGATGTCAACTTGACTGTACACACCCGGTGCAGTTCTCACACAGGGGGTGGGTGAATATCCAAAATCTACCTTTAAAAACAGTTTAGATATTTAACTCTGAAATTCAAGAAGGAGCTCATAATGATAAAGTGGGTGGGGGGTGGGGGGACGTCTTTGGGTAAGACCTTTCATGCTAATGCCTACAACTGTAGCCACAAGGGGTCTGTGTCTCATTGTGCCGGTCCCAAGCCCAGATAAATACAAGGGTTATGTCAGGAATGGCATCCAACATAAAAAAAAAATCAAATATGCGAATTGGACTCGCTGTAGTGACCCCAGGAGGGAAAAAGCCAAAAGAAAATATAGTATAGACAAGGAGATAAAGACAACAATTCCACTGACAGGATGTGAAAATAGCTACAAGTTTCAGACTTCATTATTTTTGAACACAGTTGGAACAATTTGAAATTCTGAACAGGATATATCACAGTAGTTTGATGTATTTTATTGAAGACAAGACTATAGTTTTCCCACTATGGGGAAATGTCACAGTCAATGTATATTATGCTGTGTATATATAATATGCAATATTATTATTATATTACAGATGTTACGATAATTGTTTTTAAGATAGAAATAACATACTGAAACTGTGTTGGCAGCGTGAGAACACTGTGTCGTCCCTATGAACACAGGCTGGTTCACCGGGAAACACCAAAGGTCTAAGACTCCAGAGTAGAAACAGAGCGACAACCAGTACATGTCTGTCTAAAAGCTCTAAAAGAATGTCACATATACCAAATAATGACACATCTACTAAAAATTGTGACATGTCTGGTCTATTACAGCGTTGTTGTGCGAATACCAATTAAATGTTACTGTACTTCTACACTCTTTAATACTGTGAATCACAAGGAAAATGGGCTGAAAACTTGTCAAATTAAAAATTTGGGTCATTTTGGGCCAGAACCTGTCAATAGCCAATTCAATTTCAATGCCTCCGTGGCTTCTTACTGAGGTAATTTTGTAGTCATTAACAGTAGTTCTGCTTTGCATAATAATACAGCAGAAATTGATTACATCCATCTCAGGCTGACTATCCCTCCATTAATGTTTGAAAGAGACCACAAGACTAAACGCCTCATAAAGCAATGCTTCGATAACAGTTTCTGGGATCGATGGCAAACAAAGAAACCATGTTATTGAGCTGTACTACTGTCCATTTATTATCACATAACTGTACTGCACATTAATTAGTCCTACTAATTGAATAGTGGTCAATTAAGCAAAAAGCACAGGAGTGTAGCAAGGAGGAATGCATGCTTTTACTTTTCAAAGATGATATGATCGAAGTGGGAAAGATTGAAGAAGTTTCTGAAACTAAATTAAATCTGTACCAGAGCTAAAGAGGAAAAAAATTCAATCAATCTGAAAATTTTTTGCGAACTTTGGTGACCTTTGCAATTTGCTGCTCTTAAAAAACGTCAGCAGCTTCTCGAGGTCCTCTACATGGTAATTAGTGAGGCTCTGAACTCCATTCATAATGAGAATGTTATTTTTTCTTCCCTGACACACACAAAAAAACAAAAACAAAACAATATATATATATATATATATATATTTGCAGCCTTGAGGTTTTCTGCTACAATTAAGAGAGATTGCCTGTACGTGTTAAAAAATGATCAACTTAACGTTTGATCATTTTGAGTGTAATTATGCACCCGGGGAATTAGAATGGAGCCGTTTAGGAGCTGAGGTATTTAGAGCTACCTTAGCAGAGGTAAAGACTGACAGTAACAGGAACAAAGAAATACAAATATGTAGAGATGGGATGAGTGGAATGGCTGAAAAAGAAGAAGAAAATAAAAGAAGATTGGAGAGAGAGAACAGTTAGAATGAAGGAGGAACCTCATCAGGGACAAGTGCATCGACAGAAGCAGGAGATGTAAATGTGTGAGTACAATGGAACGGAGCTCGTCACAGATCAGTGACAGAGAGCAGAAAAAGAGCCGGACGCAGTCATTAGGAACAACAGAGGTGGTAAAAGATGGAGAGGTGTGGAAGTGACAGAGAGCAGAAATGCCAAGCAGCCAGAGAACAGGAGGAAGGGAAAATTGGCTGCAGGACTGGACGCTCATATCTGCCCAAAAGTGAAGACCAGCTTTTATACCAGTCCAGCAACATTATGCTGTGTGTCTCTGGGCACACACAAAACTACACGCCACAGGAAGCATTCGTGCTAATCACTACACCCCCCCAACCACGCCCTTCAGTCGGTGCTCTCAATTGGCAGGAACAAAAACAAACTCACATAAAAAAGAAAGGAAAAAAAAAAATATATATATATATATATATATATACACGTACATATGCAAGGACACGAGTGCACACGCGCTTGGCACGGATTCATGACTAGCAGCGCGGCGGCGATGTACTGGAATGTCTGACGCTCATTCAGCACGAATTACAACCGACTCTCACCAGCTTTCAAAAACACACAAACACACCTTTTCCTGGGATTCATCCTTGACTGAAGCCCCTGGTGTAGGAGGATGCATCAGCGCTGAGCTGAGCTGCCATCATTAGACAGAAATCTGGATTTTTAAATTTTTTTTTTTTTTTTAACAAATGCCCTCATCTACACTCACATCAACAAACAACGCTCCGCTGCTGCCACTGTGCTCTTTTTCTCCCGGCACATCATTTGCACAACAGTGATACCTATTATAAAACAAGGCAATGCCTAAAAGTCCCTGAAGCTAAGTGATCAATAGGCGACAGTGGAGGCCTCGGAGCACTTATTTTACAGAGAGTTGCATATTAAGAGTCGGGACACTGTTGGGGAAAACACTATAAACACAGAGGAGACAGTGTGTGTGACGTCCAAAGGCAATTCAGAGATACGCACACAAACATATGGACACAAACAAAGACAGAGGAATATCTCAACGTGAGCATTTTACACTAGACTGAATATTTATCTTGCCATCTGTCCGTCCATCGCCTTTTAAATCAGCAAATCACAGAGCTTCCCGATTAGATTGCTTGAACTGTAGCCCAATGCACATATGCAGGAAAAAAAAAAAATTATGCTCAAGCTGATTCAAAATTTATGGGAAGCCAGCACAAAAAAGAAGCTTTAAATATTCCAAAGAGGGCTTCAGGGCACACTGTGGTTTGTCTCTGCTTTACCATATTAATATGTGATCCTGCTGCGAAAACACTTTTTTTTCTTTTTTTTCCTGGACTTTTGATTTTACGATTTAAAGAGTATTTTATCAACACAGAAAGAGGTCGGCTTCAGTCAGCGTATACATCATCAACTGTAACCCAATGATATATCTGTGAGATGAGGTCTTCAATTGTATTTGCCACAAGGACAGCAACAGTGATGATGATGATGATGATGATGATGGGGATGATGGGGATGTTTGTTGTTCTGGATGGAAACACACAGCGGTGTCTGGGAGCAGACGAAAACAAACAAGGCCGATCAAAATGCATGTGCTGTACGTGCGCCCTCCCTTGTCCGTCTGCGTGACAGCGGGGCTATGTTACTCTGGCAACCACCCGGTTGCACCTTTGCCCTTGCGGAAGGGAACAGCTCGTGGATGGGGTGAGGTCAGAGGTCGTTGCTTACCCCGCATTTGCTGAGAGCGATGTACCACCATCTCTCCCTCACCGAGCGGAAACTACGGCCTCCCACGCAGCTCAGGACCTCTTCATTCCCATCTCCCTCCACCTGAGAGGAGAGAAGCACCGGGAGAAGATGCCATTATCCGAAAAAGGAAACGCATTTCACCGTAGAGACACGTTGGATAATCACAGACGAGTGGGAGCTTGAGATTCATAACATATTTCAAGTCCCAATATAGCCTAAAATGTGCAAACAAGATCCACAAAGCACCACAACAACAGAGACATGCTGGCAATCACACTTCCTAAAGTGAAAAACAAACAAGTCGGGGTGCTGATTGAAAATTGACAAAGGAATTATTAAAAAAGAAAGAAAAAAAAGGTGTTTGGAGGGAAGAAATATCACGGTATGCATCATCAACGGTGGAAATGTGTGAATAATAAAACGTTACATTATAGACCATTAGCTCTGAGATGTTGTCCTGTTTTACATATTCCTGGGCTTTTTTTGCATAACAAAAGCAAATGCAACAGGAAGAGATGAAAATAAGTTCAACTGTCTGGAGATAAACAGGAATAATGTGATCCTCTGTAATATAACACACTTGCAACACAATACAGCGAAGTCAGAGGTCAAGTTCTACAGAAAAGCCTCCTTGCGTTGCAATGCGTAGAGTTGCGCACCTGCCTACTCCCTTTCACTCCGAGTGGGTGGCGGCGTGTTTATATAGAATTCACCAGCATAGTTCTTTTGTGTGTGAGTTTGTGCATGTGTATATGTGTGTGTTCGGTATGTGTTTTCTTACCATACACCCTGACCAGGTGTACCGCGTGGTGAGGTTGATGACCTGGTTGTTCTCAGGCCGTAGCACCGCCTCCTTTTGGTAGCAGTTCTAAATGGGAGCAACAACAAATCAATTCAAATAGAAGGTTTAAAACATCACAACTGTTTTTTAATCTGTGGGATTATTTACTCCTAGTTCTATTTTAATTTGATTGCTGATTTTCTTTTTGCTTGGCTTATGCCTTCATTTGGCTGTGTTGCATAATAAACAATACTTGAGAACTGGAAGAACTCTAAACGGGTCTTCAAGTCCAAAAGAGGCCCAGTGTGATTAATCAAAATATAATTGAAGCTGCGTCTGCACTAGACTCTGATGCATTGCAGCCATTGTAAATTAAATTAATATGTTTTGTCTCTTCCATGATGGATTCCACCATGTGTGGTTGCTGAATACTAGTGGTGAGTTTAGTACTTGGCCAAACTATGCAAATATATACCGTCGATGGTAAGTACAACTTGCATAAATTCTTATTTATGCAACAACATACTGAATATAAAACAACTGCAATGATTCACATGGAATCTTCACAATGTAAATGACAATTGCCAAATTATGACATTTACTTTTAGTCATTTTGTTTTTCTCTGCTGCTGCTTTTTTTTATAGCATATTGATGTATAATTAACTTTTAATGTACATCAGGCTTCAAAACTACATTATGCAAACAACTGTCTTCCTTTATCATCATTATAACATAGCTTTACACCTCAAAGAACAGTTGAATCTGATAATGCGTTAAAACGTACACTGCACTAGTTAAGCAGGACTTTAATGTGAGTGAGTAGGTGTTAATAACTATCTGCAGCAGTACATAAATGCATTATACATTATTCATTAGTTATGAAAGTGTTTAGTCTTGCTTTTTCTCTTATATTTTGCCGAATCTCGCCGTACCATCGAAATGCAGCTGATACAAGAACACACTTTATACACTCACGTGTTATTTGTAGCTGAGGGAGAGACCAGAGCATTTGTCCACTCTGTCTTTCAACCCATTAATTCATCCATTATTAAATGTACGCTCCATGGAACCGTATGGATGAGAGAGTGAATCAGAGAATACCTCTATATGTATACAACAGTCTGTAAGGATCATCAAATATAGCCAGTTCTACAAGGTTGTGATTAATTGCAGCAGTACATAAGGAAGTGCTTGATATCAGCAATCAAATACGACTATTAAAGACAGATGTCACACATTCATGTTCAGGAACTCTCTGCGTGTGCCATCATTTCCTGTGAAGCAGCTTCACTTGGGTCAGAATTCTCTAGTGTCCACAAATACGGATTGTACGGTCCTTGATCACTGCATCTATAATCAATAATACATCAGTGGCTGCAAGTGAAAAACCTCTATTTCTAGAAGGGAATACACACACACACATATATATATATAGTTCCATTTTCCAACAAATTCCCAGGATCATTTATTGTCAGGAACTTCTATATTTGAGTGAAGGAATTCCTGGTAATCTGTGTACTTTATCTTTTCACCACACCTCGAAGTTCCAGAAAATGTATTGACATCGTTCCCAGTTGCTGAGTTGATTGAATTTGTTTTGAGTGTGTTCGGCAAATGTGTTCAACAAAGCCCAGCCTCCTCTGAGTGAATTTGCTGAAAAGGCTCTGCATCATATTCGGATGGAGAGACAGATGATTGCAATGTACTTGCAGGAGTCAGATGAATACACTCAGCTTGAGCCAAAGGCCCGAAAAAGAGTGATTTTAAAACACTCAGAAGAGCATCTTCGGCAAATGGACCTCGTGGTTCATCCGCTACTTGTAGTTTCTTTTCCTTTTCTCCGTTTGTACAAATGGAATAAACAAGTTTACATCCATACACTGTGTGGTGGGTGAACCTCAGTACGGAGACAAAGCAAGAGGGTTCCCCTTGTCAGTGCACTCTGCAGCACATAGCCCCACCCTCAAGAAACCCAAGTCACCTGAAAAGTCCTGCCACCCTCAACAGGAACCTTTTCAAAGTTCAAGTTTTTTTTTTATTTACACAGGTAATGCACAGAAGTTTCGTAAAATTCCTGCAGTGGAAAAAGATATTGTTCAGGAAATAGGAACGACAGCTGTATTTAACTCTCTGCATGTGTGTGTGTGTGGAGGGATGTGGAGCACTTCATTCAAGAGGTCAAAGTCGAGAGGTTTTCATTTTAACACCTATACATTTCAACGCAACAATAATACTAGTTAATAACAGCTTGTCAAAAGACATGACGGAGTGTGTCTGTGTCTCACCTTTTCAGGCCTTTTGTACACAGCCGGCCACTGAGAACTGTCATCAAAGTACAGCAATATGTTCTGACAGCAGCGAGACTGTGCAGAGAGAGGGGGGGGGGCAGTGAGAGAGAGAGAGAGGGCAGTTGAGAGAAAGGCAGGGGCGCGATCGGCACTGTTCAGAGAGGAAGCTGCGAGAAGAGGTTTGTACGACAAAAACCCGCATCCAAGAGTCTGAGGGCGACGACAGAAAAGCATCGCAGGAGGGGGAAAAAAAGGACAAAGCGGAAGAGAAAAACAGAAAGATAGAGCGAAAGACGAAAGGAAAAGAGGATGAGGCAGGTACGGTGGGGAAATGACGAAGACGTGACGGGTTTAAGACGAAGAAAGAGGGGAAAACAACAGAGCGATGGGGTGGAAAAAAGCTGAAGTCAGAGAGACTGTTAGAAGAATTAAACAGAAGAGTGAAGGTGGGAAACGAAAACACGAAAAGACGAGCGTGTAATAAAAGCAGAGTTTGTGCATGTTTTTCAAGGTCAATTTCCAGTGCTTTTCAAGGTCACATTCAAATGTTTCCAGCACCTTATCGCTGCGGTAAAATACACACCTACAGGAATATATATGCATACTGATCAGATTTCCCCCCCCCACTTTTTTTAGGACAGTGATCTGGATTGTATCATGTTTTGTAAATATATATATATAAAACTATTATCTGAAATCATAGATTAAAGGACAACACACGGCTTTATCCCAAGAAAAAAAGGGAAAGCCGCTTTTTGTTCTTCACACGCACTTTCATTGAGATGAAGATTAAAATAAAAATGCGCCTGGAGTTGACCGGAAAATACTTGTTCATTTTATGTTTTGCCATCAATTTTATTTTGTACAACCTGTGTAAGTGTACAACCTCTCTGTAATAATAAATGAATCAATCACATTATCGCAAAGAATTTGAATACTTTCTGACACTTTAAAATTCCGCCACTTTTCAGACCTTGAAAACACAACATTGAAACTCAAGCATCTTCAAGTATTTCAAGCACCGGTATGAATGTTGTGAAAGAAACTCATATTTAAAAGTAAGTGATCCTACCTTTGGATAGCGGAACCGGAAATCCAGACGTCCGAAGTCGGTGAGAAAACAGAAGCGAGTAAGAAAAACCCAGTCCTGAAAACAATAAAGAAAACAACAAATACATAAATAAATAAACACTTACTGTGTGGGAGGAAACTAGTAAATATATCAGTCGAGGTAGAGAAGAGTACAGACAAAACACAGATTATAACATTTTCCCCCATGACATTACCCCAGTTGCTTGATTAATTTATTAGTTCTCATCATAACTGACCAAAGCTTAGTATTTTTTCTGATTTCATTTTCATTGTGTATTAATTCGAAGTTTAAAATGTCCAAAACTTATTCAAATGTCCAAAACATCCCTCAGCTGACTCCAGTAATAGCCTTAAAAGAGGAAAGTAACCAGAAAAGACTCACAATTAAGAAAATAGCACTTAAAATGTTTATTTTCCCCTTAAACTTAATATAATTTTGTGTACAAAGCAATATAATGACCAAACAACTCAGCGATTAAACAAGACAACAGGATGGATAAGTGCAGGTTTGTTTACTATTAGTCTTTACCATTGGCTCCTCCCCTTTTTGTGGACTTCTTTCAAACTTTTAAGTGTGTACTCTTGGTCTATACTCAAATACTTCCACCAAGTTTCATTAAGGTCAGCCCAGTAGTTTTTGCATAATGCTGCACGTAGACAGACGGACGGACAGGAAGTCATCACATCACCCTTGTGGCTACAGCAATAACTGTAAGGTGCAGAAATTGAATGCAGATGTAACAAAGGGGATAATAAAAGGGAGACATCAACGGGGCAATAAAAGAAGAGATAGTAAGGAGGAGGGGGAGTTGAAACCAAAGGGCAGAGCTTCACAAAAACAGGGGTGAGAGAAGGGTGAAAGAGGAAAAAGTGGGGAGTTATATGCCAAGTTTTACGGTGGGTAAACAGAGGGGGTATTAAGGGGCTGCTGCGCACATTAAGAAAATGCAAAGGTGGATAAAAAAAAAAAAACTTTCCAGGGTTAATATGATTTAGCCGTGAGCCTGGCAGATGATAGTGCTGATGGTGTAGATCAGCACGCTTATATAAGGCACTGCAGCGCAGACATGCACACCCGCAATTGGCTCTCTCTCTCTCTCTCTCTCTCTTATTTCTATACAGCTGTTCGCAGACACACATCCTGTAGATATGGATCATGGTGCTGAACACAGCACTAACAACACATCATTTATATGTTGTTTACACACGCCCCACGTACACACACACACACACACACACACACACACACACACACACACACACACACACACACACACACACACACA
>JAPTHA010000009.1:8234233-8264441 GCA_029814585.1 Gymnapogon annona
AACACCCCCCCCCCCCCCCCCCCCCCAAGAGAAGTGGTAGTTTGACACGCTGCAAACCATGCAGAGAAGTAGTGGACAATAAAGGCTGGTGATAGACAGGGACGACCCGGGAGGAAATCAGTGCAGTGAAGGTGAAATGTGCATCGATAGCTGAGGGTGTGTGTGTGTGTGTGTGTGTGGTTTTTTCTCTTTTTGACTCCTTTTTTTTTTTTTTTTGACACAAGGAGCATGTCAAGAAAATCCAGTAGTTGCTGCGCTATAACTGTTAAGAATTATAAAGATACCACTAGGGTTTTTAAGTATGTTTTCTCCATAAAGTAATGTATCTTTGTGCATCTCCAACTGCAGCAATCTATTTTTGCATTAGTATTATGAGCACTACAACAACCCCCAAAAAACACCAGGCAGCGTCTAAAATAGAGTGTCCTGGGTCTGTGTAACACTCGCTTAGTCTGTCCTATCAGTATGCATTACTGAGAGCGCAGATTAATTGGAAAGGGCAGCAGCAGTGGCTAAAAGAAGAGGTACAAATTGAGCACATTCAAAAACGTATAATAAACAGCATATGATTACACAAAAGAAAAAAAAAACAAACAAAATCTGAGTGTACAAATCGACAAATAAATCTGTCGGGATGCGACGATTAAAACACAGCAATAGAAAACGCATATAAATAATAAACCTAGTAGTGCTACCGTATATGGGATTAATACAATGACTTTAACACGGTGACAGAATGGTATGAACCGAGTCAATCAATTCATCCGCTTCAGAGCCTTTCAGTCTGCGGTGTTTCAGCTTTGTAATTCTATTTGGGAGAGAGTCAACAGAGTTACTATCCACAAAGTGAGCCATATTGACTGCCAAACTGGCGTAATGGAGAACACAATGTGAAGTTATTAAGTGTGATTTAGAGCGGCTCCCTAAAGGACAAGTGGCCATTTTTATGAGGATGACTCTATACAGAAGCATATAGTGTGCCTACCGCTATCTGATTAGGGCCACAAATGACTGCTCTGGCCCCGGATGAATCACCCATTCAGGCCTTGTCTATGGAATCGTCTGCACAGCTTTATGTCCGAGCCTCCTCTGCCTGACGGGTGACTCTGTTAAATCTGTGTCTCTGTGTGTGTGTGGGTGAGAGCCGGTCTTTGATCTAAGTAGCAGCTAAATTACCATTTTATTCTAAAACGCGACAGTCTTTTGTGGGCGTGTTCATTTTGTCGGCCAAATTCACCTCGGTGCATAAAAGTGCACTGATAAGTCACCAGAACTGTTGCGTCTCAGTTTGGCCTCTGCCGTTTCTCCATCTCTTACTTCCACTGCCCCTCCTTGCTTTGCTTCCTATTTCTGTCCTCAAACCTCTCTCTTTCTTTCTCTCTTTCTTTCTTTCTTTCTTTCTGGCAGGCGTTGTCTAAATTTATATGACTTTCATTTACTCTTTGCCCCTTCAAACCTCAAGTGAACCGCACTCCCCTTCTCGCTAACCTTATTTAAGCCCCGATACCACCGGCGTCAGTGTTATTCTGGGCTGCCACAGCAACTAAGTCCTCCCCATCAGCAATTTTAGCTGCTCTCCCGACTGCTTGCTCGGCTCCTTCAATGGGGTTGACGAAGAGCGAATTGGCTTCCCCAGAAGACGCTGGCACGCCCCTATCGGTTCGTTCCAGCTTGCGGTGCTTGCGCGGCTCCGGAGGTGTGTCCTTCTGGGTGAAGACCGTGCGAATTCTCTCCACGCAGACGTTGGCAGCCTCCCTGGTCTCCCTGCAGAGCTGCGATAGGCTGAGGAAACCGTGGGGGAGGTCGTCCACCACGCACAGAGTGACGGGCTGGTCAATGTTCCTCAGACGCTTGGCAAACATCACAGAGTCATCCAGCATGGGGTCCAATGCACAAGCCTTAACAGAGGGGAGAGGGGGAGAGAGAGAGAGAGAGAGAGAGAGAGAGAGTGAGGGGGAACCAGGAGGGGAAGGAATGGTGGAGAGCAAATTAGGGTTCCCTTCAGACATGTCAGGAATCTTAATTAAAGGCTGAAGAAAAGGAAGCCAAGCGTCCAGGCCTCTTTTGTCCCTGCTTTCTTTACATTTTTGCTGACTCACTGGAGCCACTTAAACACCACCACCCATTTCTTCACTTTCATATTAACACTTTTTGCACAAGAGAGAGAGAAAACTACAACCTCACCCATGTCTCACCCTACAGTCCCCTCATGTTGGGTACTTTACTCTGGGTACTATTTTCAGGCCCCCTCCCCCGGCCAAATATGTTGTTGTTCCTCCCCTTCCACATCATAATAATACACGTCCTTTCCTAATCCCGGTCTACTCCTGCACGCTCCAACCGAATCCTACAGTTATTATTATTGCTGTCACTGGGCCTCAGGCAAAAACCACTCACGTCAACAGATTTGTTCACAGATGCCATGTTCAAGTGATTAGAAACAAGGATTTTCCTCGGACTTTTTCGCAGGTTGGGAGGAAATTTGCAAGTGGTTCAGACCCGTCACCGGAGTGATTTATATGCAGTCTGCTTTGATACACAACAGGAAAAATTGGTCAATTTAACAGTTGCTATTTCTCTTTTAATATATGGTTTAATATCAAAATTAAATGCTGCGGGATGAAGAAATCAAAAGACCAGGTTCTGAAAACACATAGCAGCAGTCTTGTGCAGCTTTCTCCTCTGTGTCCACTGTAAACATAGACAAACACAGTGTGCCTCAGTAGACTCACGTGTGGCAGAATCTTAATTCTGGCCAGTAATTAAAGCTGTCAATCACATATTTAATGATTTTATAAGCACTTGAAGCCAAATTCTTCTGTGACGGGTCTACTTTTTTGCAGCCTATTATAAACCGAGGTAAGGGAGTGAAAACGTCTTATTTATTAAGTATTTAACTGTAATGTTGTACTTTAATAAATAAAAAAGAAAATATATTTTAAAAAGTCTAATTTCCAGAATTGAAATAAGACAAAAGAAGCATCACATCATTATTTTGGGGAAGATGGGGAAGATGATGATGATTTCCAGTTCAATGTATTTCTCTGTTCTATTATGTTTGCATGTACATTTTTCACAAAATTTTAGAAGTAAAGAAAATAATACATTTGTACCCCTTTTCTATAATTCATCATGATATTAAGAAGCAATAAAGTCTTAAAAATGTCTGTAATTTGCATATTTCACCACAACATCTTTTATGATTAAGTCTTTTTTCCAAAAGGTAACCCTGGGACTAAAAGGAGGTGACTGTCCAGGATCATCCCGTAACTATATCCACATGTGGTTGAATATTGATAACTGCCCTGTTTCACACTAGTTCTGAAGGACTTTATTTCAGAAGGAGCTTTTTCCTCATATTACACCAGTCGCTCTATATTTCTGTCACATCACAGTGCTACTCTGACACGTCACTGACAGCTCTATCCTTCATGCTCGGAGCATTTCCCTAGTCATAGTGCGTATGAGCTGACACTACTTCGTTTCTTACTAAGTCATCTGTCGATTTTGGACCTGAAGTGAAAATGAAATAAATCCTGCCTTTTACACTTTCGTGACATTTTTGAGAATGAGCACTTACTAAATTATCCGGTATGAATTCTAGCCTTTATATGGTATCACTGAAGATTTAATTATACCTTCAACTACACTAAGGTGACACTCACCACATATAAATGTTGTTTACACACTTACGTGACATTAGGGGTGTTAGCTGAATCTGAATTGGCAGAGTTCAACCTACCCAAATAAAAGCCTCATTAAAAACAAAATGAGAACAGAAAAATGTTTGAGGTCCAGTTGCCTGTCTGAAGTAAACTCTGAGATTCACCATCTCTATATTTAATATGGTACTACTTCGACTTACCACTATATGTACAGGTGGCAGCCCTTTCAGCATGTCATCAGGGGCCAGCAGGGGGGAGCAGAAAGGATCCTTGACCACAGGAGAACTCTGCACCCTCATTTCAGCCAGCTGCTCGGAGCGCAGCGGTTCAAAGCCAACAGGAAACTCCCTGGGGTGCTCCATGTCAGACCCCTCCTCACCAGCAGGGGGTGGTATGGCCACAGACGACAGGTCGCTGGACATTGAGGGATCGATGTCCTTTGACAGGTAGAAGTTCACATCTTCTGGCTACAAAAGAAAAAGCAGAGGAAATAATGAATGCAAAGAGCGACAGTACTATGTCGTAGAGGTCATAAAGAAAAGTCAGATAAAATAGTTATTGAGGGTATATATATATATATATACATACACACACACACACAAAAATGCTTGTCCTTGAAAGAAATCTCCTAAACACCTTGGCTTAGTGCCTGAGTCTCTTGGCTGAACAATCCTTATTTCAAGGAGGAAAGACATATTTAAAGTCTGACGTCACTTCTGATAGCCCCCCCCAAGCCAGGCACTAATCCAGTTTTCATGTGTGAAAAAACATGCATGGATAATCTGGTCTTTGCCAGGAACAGCACAACCACAAAGTTTCAGTATTATGTCAGCATTCTTTGGCTGAATCTGTTTATCAGACATGGGCGACCTCAGCTGAGGTTATCGCAAACTCTTTATCAATGTGATGCACATTGCTTTAGGTTTTGTAGCTGAAAGATACCGATCCGAGAAACGGCACCTGAGTGGTGTTAATGTTCAGAGCAATTATAACTGTAGCCTATTAAACAGGCAAAAGCTGCATATTAAAAGTAAGCTGTATTAAAGCTGAGATAACCTGGAATGCTGCTGGCTTTTTCTGACCTGCAATAGTGCAATGATCATTATCAAATTACAGACATTTCTATTATCGCAGGTTAAACTCCCATGACAGTCTTCACCATTATCCAAGTGTTGTTTTTAAGTAATGAGCTGCAATGTAATAGCGGTTTCAGACTGTTAACGTGTTCTGGATAAGAGTATTAACTAAAAGCAATGCTAAACTCAATGTAAACATGTTGAAGCATGACCTACAGTACGCAGTTGTGCAGTGCTGGAAGTGTAATTGTTGTGGGATCCTAAGTCCTGGCAAGTCTGGCTCTTCACAGATAATTTTCTGGTTGGAAACTCAGAGGGCTCAGATGGTACTGGGGGGTCTGCGTGAGGAGATGAAATGGAAGCCTCTGAAATGCTTTTCCTCACAGGATCTGAAAACACAGAGAGAGAGAGAGAGAAATGCAAACCAAAAATTAGAACGAAAGTAAAGAAATGATATATTTAACAAGTGGAAGCGGAACGCAAGTAGAGTTTAATCGCAGCCGCCTGGGCACACAACACTTTGCTCTGCTCACTGATAACAAGAGATTCATTTTGAGTCTTGATTTTCAATCTTTCAAAAAATTGCGTAAAAAATGAAAGAACCCAAATAAAAGCATCATGTGAAGAACACATGTATGAAATTTGAACAGAATTGGATGAACAGTGTCAAAAAAACCCCCAAAAATCCAGAAATTGAAATTCTGCCATCAAACTGTGCACTGCATTTCTCCTCGTGGCAAGGGACAAGAGTGTCCAATTTGAAAAGCATCAGGTGAACGGTCTTCGGGAGGCAAGTTAAACAAAAATTTCGAATGAACTGAATTCCTGCTATACCTATTACTATACCCTGGCCTGCCCACAGGGGTACAATATTAATAAAAGTAAAAGGAGGAGGAAAAAGACAATGAAGTTAAAGAAGTGCTACAGGGCACAGAAAAAGTTCAGTAATATCAACATTAGTACACAGTGCCTTCCTCACATTCTACACTTCCCACTTATCATGTGTCCGCTGGTTGACGGCCAACAGTTAAAAGCCTAAGATGCAAATTGTGGGGGAAAAAAACCCCAGCAAAGTGGGTGGAGAAAATCCAAATAGCACTGCCATGGTGATACCGTTCACCCACCCCAAGCTGTCAAAACACTCCTGCAAGAGTTGTCATGGCTGGTTTCTCTCACAAAGCACTACAAATCTCCCATCTTTTTAATAATGAACCATCCCAGTGCCATGATGGCCTGTTAATAATGTACACCCACCAATGACATTCTCATTAGTTTGGGTTTGCAGCTGTGGGGGTGTCACCCATCGATGGGGACACAAGGGAAATTACAATTTGCCACCAGATTTACGATGGCTACGATGAACAATTACTGTCAAAGCCCTGCTGCTCCAAAGAGGTGAAATGATATACATGGGACTACAGGAGTGTTGTCCATCAGGGTGGTATACAGCGATAATTGGCCGGACTAACACTAAATAAAGGGAGTCCATGTCAGTGAACTCCTCCATATGGGCAGGACATCAACTTGGAGCAGATATCGCTGCTGAAAACAAAAACAAAAACTTGACATGTAACACTCACATGAAATGGCTTTATGAACACAGACAGTGGGATGTCAGAAGTAAACTCTAAGCTCAAACTCAGTTGACAATCTCTGCTGTTAACAAAGGCATATGTTCACCAAGATGAGGTGAGCCCAGTGAAAGAAAAAGCCAAAGACACAAGGAATAGCTGTTACACCAAATGGTACTATCACGCTGTTAATGCAAGCGAGTTAAATGTAAACGTCTGTGTTAGATTCACTTTCCTAATTAGGACTGAAAATCTGTGTGATACGGAGGTTACGAATATTAACCTTACCGAAGCCAAGCAGATTAAAATAACATGTAAAGCATAACAACGCAAAAAGGAAAATAAAAGATACAACAAGATGAGAACAATGATAAGAAAAAGAGAGAGACACTGGAGGTACCATAATATTTTAGATTTGTTAGAGAAGGTTAATGAGATAATTATGTCAACAGATGATGTAGTTTTGTAAATTTGGGTCCTAAGAAAACATAACATTAACTTTTTGGGTCTAGAGCATGAAACGTTTGTGAACTACTGAGCTTTAATAACCCACAAACTGTTCTTGGTTTTGTTTTAGATTTATATTTGTGAACCATTTCAGGAGAGGTGAACTCTTCTGACAGCCGTAATGTGCATTAAATCATGTTATTGTAAAACCAATAATAAACTCCGAGCTGGGAGGCAATTAATAATATGTAATGCATGAGGGCACAGTTCAACTTAATCACGAATGTTTCACAATGTTCGTAGTGAGATTAATACAACAACAGGCAAAAAAAAACTGAACGTGATCTCTCCCTCTACTAATTGAACTCAATGTGTTTGGATCCGCAGTGCAATACAGACTGTTTCACAAATGAGGAAATGAGGCGGCATGTTGGACAGCAGGAAGGGAGGAGACACCCAAAAACCCAGCACCTGTCGAAAAAACCCTGCCAGTAAACAGGTTAGCCTCACACACTCTTCTTCCTCCAAGGGTTAACACACGCTATCTATTCTCACTGAACCCAAGTTCTGCACACAGGTTCTGAACTTTAACTGAACACGGTGACGTGACCCTGAGGTGGACGAAGAGCAAATATAGGGATATCTGAGCACAACAGCAACAAAATAAAACACCTTTCTGTCACTGGCATTGTGTTTCATGTGGCTGCGCATGCATGTTCAAACACAGAACTACACAGTGAAACTGAGGGGGGTTGGGGGGGGGCTTTACCAGCAGCTTGTGGTGGCGCCTCTACAGCTGTGCTGGGGGAGGCTGAGGCTCGGTTTGAGTCCAGCAGAGAATGGATCCAGTTGGAAGCTCCCTGTCGGAAGTCTCGGAGCAGTAGTGCTGTGTCTCTTCTGACTATGCTTAATGTGCTCACTTTCTCTACCTGCTTCTCAGTCTGTGGCTCGTTGCCTGGAAAGGGAGATATAAAAGAAGGGTTAGCAGGGACATGATGAAAATGCAGTAGAGTAAATTAAATGGTTGCAATCCTTCACCAGCTAATAACAGTTACGACAGGAAAAGCAATGATATGAAAAGCAGTATTAGAGCAAAGAAAACTTACAGAGTGACTTCAATACCGACAAAAGGTAATTTGTATATGAGACGGTAATGTATAATGATGAAATGTGGCACAGATACAAAATGGAATTAATATAGCAGCAGGACTTTCATCATACAGTTGCGAGACAGCTTGGGTAATAAAAGTACTAGGTTTCACATGTTGTGTATACAAATGCTGTGTATACAAGTAAAGGTAAGAAGTCGACTTAAGGTGCTACAAATGACATGTCCACAGGAGTTAAAGGAAACACATGGATTAATATGTGATAATGAAAATAGTGGCTGGACTGGCAGAATGAAAAGCATCTTAAATTAGCATGTGAGATGTACTGATTAATCCGTACTGGTATAATATTTAACAAACCCTGTGTACTGGCAGAAAGAATGGGTTGTAGAGTACTGCACATAGCTGTTCAACAGGAATTATAGGCTTTAAAGGGAATGAAAATCAAAACAATCCTAGAAATACATATTTGTTACACTTAGTTTGATTTTAATGCTCTGATTTATTCACTAATTGCTTTGACTTAAATGTTCAGTTGAGTAATTTTATGTAGCAAAGAACCAATGGTGTCAACATTTTTCAAGAAGGATATGGGCTAATTAATCAGGAATCTGCTTTTTCTTGTTCTCATGGTCTTTATTCTACTCGCCTTTAAAAATCCACTCTCCGCCGACCTCTTCTTAATAACCTTATCATTATGCTACAGGTAGCGGCCACATGATTATCATGATTAGAGGCATTGAACCTACAATTACAGACCATCATTTTTAGATTACACATTGGAATACAGCAGCAACTGCTTCTGCTGCTGATGACTTCCAAAGTGACACACACATAAAAAAAGAAAATCCATTCTCAACTTCAACGTGATTTTTTTTTTTAAACCACACTCACTCCTACCTGCGTAGGCACTGAGACACCTGGAGAGCACGCTGAGTGGCAGCAGGGGATCCATAAGTGTTAGCAGACGAGAGGGTGAGGCGTAGGCAGTCAGCAGGATAGCAGGGTAGGCTGCTACGATGCCATCTGGCATTCGCACACCATAGGCAGCAGCTCGCATCGATGTCGTTATACACAAGTTGCCTCCTGCGCTGTCTCCAACTAGGCAGACTTTCTCTCCGGTCCAGCCTGCAGCCAGCAAAATGAGATATTGAAGACAGAGATGAAGAAACAAGAGGAGGTAGAACAAAGATATAAGTGGAACAAACAAGTACAGGGAAAAAAAATACTGAGGACTTTAAAAATGTACCGTTTTAAAATCCACCATGGTGTAAAAACAAAAGGCAAGGAGACACAGCCAGTGGCTGCAGCTTTTCCACTGCCAACACTGCTGGATATGTGGCTGCTGTGAGTGGGTGGTGCCCTGACGACTGTCTATTGGTCATGATATACTCTCCTTGCTTTGCATTACAAACATATTGCATTGAACTTACAGTGGAATTGACAAATCACACTTCAGAGATCGGAAATTGCACCAAGATATGTAGTATCTGAATATGAAGCATTATGACAAAGCCAATGCATGACATTATACTACAGCACATCATATTATATATACAGTATATGCATTTGAATAGATACAGATAATGTTCGACTTCTTCTAACTATGATGTAGGTTGTGAAAATAAATAACACTCATTACCTAGAAGGTGGTGGTTCCTCAGAGCCCAGCAATAGGCAAAAAAGCACTCCTCTAAGGCCCTGGGATATGGGGCCTCTGGGGCAAGAGAATAGTCCACCGAGAGGATGGGGACACCAAGCTCCTGAGACCAGCTCTTCAGATAAGGCTGCACAGAAAAAAGATTGGATTACATTATATTCAGTTTATTACAGAAGAGAAACAACAGTCATGGCAATAAGCAAGGCAGTGAAAAATAAAGAGAGGCCTTTTGGAGGAAGAAAATCCTCTGGCGTGAACATTAGGAGGAAAAAATAAAGAGCTGTGATAATGTGGTGTCCCTAATGCCATCTGTCTGCTTTGAGGCTTATAGTCTAGACAAAAGGAGAATGAGCAGTGCCCTCATGGTCACCTCTATTTCCTTTCATCTCATACAGTAATAACAAAGGTGTCCACACGTCCTATTTGTTTGGTGTGAAGGGAAAAGACAAAGACAAGCAGAAAGTGTCAATTTACTGGGATAGTTTATGAAAACAAAGTCACTGTCATTGAGTTCCTTGCATCTCTCTTAGTCACTGTCTCCATTCAGTGTCAAGCTGCATGATGTGTGTCTGTCCGTGTACGGCGAAACAACCAGCAGTTCAGGGAAAAGGAAAAACACACATACACGCCAAGCCAATCCAGCAGTCAGCTGTGCCATCTTGAAGCCCTACCTGTCACAATAAATCTTAGACTGAGCTTGCTGACAAGTGAGTGTGTGTAGTTCAAGCATCATGTCAGGCACAGTTCAGTTGTGTGTGTCTATACATGCACAACTGTGTGTAAACAACAGTCATCGCTGCCATTTCAGTGAGCGTTAACAGCTGCCAGAGTCCATGGGCTGGTCTGCCACTCAAACAGTTCATCATCCACCTGCATAAAATGAGCCGAGGACTCACAGCAAATGGCCTTTGGATAAAAAAAAAAAAAAGAGGCAACAGTGTGTGTGTTTTCTGTTGGCTCTGGACCAACATTGCTTAATGTAAGAAAAAAAAAACCCTCAGGAAACTCTCCCAGCCAACTTGCACTCTTTTCATACAGAAAATTACACACACACACACAAACACAACCACACACACACACTGTCAGTTGTTAAAGTAGAATTAAAATGAGCTGCAGTCCCACTAACTCTCAAACGAGCTGAGCAGTTAATCTGCAAGCTTATACCTCTACTACCCCAACACACTCAGTTAATGTGCCTGTGGATGAGCTACTGAATACTCAGAGACCACCACATCAGCTCAGAGGATCTCAGCGTCACTGGACACCAAGATCAGCAAAGGCTTCTGAACAGCAGCTGAACTATCTGTCAGGGGGGAAAGGGGAGACAAGATAATGGGGAGGATACAGAGGCAGTGAAGAGGCGCCACATGTCCCTCAGGCCCTCAAGAAGCTTTGTGAGTAACATTCACATGCATGGTAGAATGGCAGTAAAATTAACACATAAATGAAGACATTAAGTGAACAAAAAGGGTTTCATGAAATATTACAAAGATTTAGAAGAGGATGTAATAAAAAGGGGAGTCTAAAAGAAGACAGAAGGATAGTCTGGCAAGTCTTCCATTAGTGCCCAGGGTAATCTTTCTTTGCAGGGTTGTACGGTTCTCCCTTAATTCAACATGACAGCCCTGCTCACCCCTTCTCTGATTGCTCCCTCTCATCCTCCGGTTGCTACGCAGCTGCAGATCAAGGATGCCCATGTCCTTGGTGATTTCACACCGTCTTGTCTTGCAGTCGTTATAAGTAGCCTGGTGCCAGATAGAGCATGCACACAGCAGCCCGGCAGGTCCACACCAAGACCAGACATGAAGCACAGGCTCAAAGTGTGGCTCCTCATCACAGTCTTTGTATGAAGCTGACAGGTTGAACCTGTTGCTAACAATTCCAATGCATTTTCTGCACAGTTACCTGTTCTATGGAAACTTGTCATAAAGTCGATGAATTCCATCAGTGATCCAGGAGTTAAATCTAGGAACATTTGTAGTTTTCTAGATGTACTATACATCTCTGAATTTGTGAGTTGCTTGGGAATTAAGTTTAAGATGGGAGTTGTTGGTTTACGAGAAACACAAGATTAGAATATAATGCACCTTACTGGAAAAGAAAGCTTGAAGGAAAGGCAACATGTTACATGACGATTAAGTTTTCAGGGATTCATTACAAAGTAATTAGTTTAATGGCTCTTCGCATGTCACACTGCTGACAGATTAGTATCAAACCAATACTGACAATAAAGTGTTCCTTTGCTGTCAACTACAGTGTGTTTAATTAGTTGGAACTCAATTCAAAAAAGTAATGTGAGGGTTAGACAGCTGTGACAAAGGCTGACTACATTAAAAAAAACAAGATTCAAGTCATGTGTAACGCTCACGGGCATGTGATTCATGATTTCATGCACCAATACATGAATTGTATTTTGGAGTTTGTTGTGTTGATGAGATCCAAAAAAAAATGACATTACGTCAGACAGGAAAGGCTCTTACCTCATGGGACTTGGAGGTTTGGGCCACAAAGCCTCCCCCATGAAAATGGATCAGGAGATAGGGAGATGAGGGGAGGCGCTTTGTCTTCAGCCCCAGTGACAGTGAGATAGCGCCCCCCTCAGAGCGGGAGAGAGACAACAAAGTCTCACTGTCCTGGAGAAGGTAGAAGGATTAGCAATAAACAACTAAGTAAAGAGCAAACATCAATGAAACCAACACACAAATGATAAGACTATGACAAAGACTATGACTAGATATGCCTGTGGCTGTGTCAGAAAAAAAAAGAACCACTCAGTGTGAAATTGTGATGTTTGCACCTCTCTTATGACTGTCCACACATTGCATACTTTGCAAACAAAGCTCTGTTTCCATTGCTAATATATTTCATTGCCAATGTTAGTAACAGGGCTCCTTTGAAAGAAGATTAACTAGCTGTTCTGCAGCAGCTTGCTGCCAGCCTTTCCTGCGCCTGCCTGAACGCACACTAATTCCCCTTCATTAACAGAAACAAGGAGGGAGGGGAACTGTGGCGATGAGTGAGGCTTTCCGCTGATGCAGCCTTGTATTTTGCGACATTAAAAAGGACAGTATTGTTTTGTCAGAGTGTGATCAATAGGTGAAATGTTAGCTGATAGCACATCTGGTTAGGTGCCAAGTTACAAAGAAAGGACGGAGAGAGTGAGTCTCCCAGGAGAATAAGGGAGGGAAAAAGAGCAGAAAAAGTGAGAGTGATACCTATGACAGAGAAGAGGGAGATAATATGAAGAGGATTAAGTCTGTCAGGATGAGCAAAGGCAGATATTTACTCAAGTGGCTGGGAGAAATAAAACTAACATGCGGAATGCTTTTAGATTATGAATAAAAATCTGAATGACTACTATATGCAGACTGAGTCACAAAGAGGCAGTGTAGAAAAATTGTCAAAGTAGGGCACACAGCATATTTTTGATATTTGGCAAAAGCTATAGAGAACAAGTGTAAGGCAAGTTCTGAACAAGTGTCATTTGCCATCATAATTGAACTTCCAGAACTTTTCATGCAGAATTTTTCACTGTGTCATTATGGTGTAAGTTGAATGGTAAATTAAGTACCTGTCCTTCACGCAAGTCATAAGAGAGGAGCCTCATCTGCACAGGAGCGGAGCCGATGTGTGCTGATGGTGGAGCTATAGTCACAGACGCTCTGTGATTGGTCGCCAGGGGAAGGTCAAACGGTACAGGGGGCACAGAGAGAGCACGGTTCACCTTGACTTGAGTGGATGTTATACTGACAAGACTCTGGAGGGACGGAGACAGTGGAGAGGAAGAGGTGAGAACAGTGAGAGAAGAAGTGAGACGGAGAGGCAGAGAGAGTTAAAGAGTGAGTCAGGTCACTGGAGAGAAAGACAAACCGGATGAATAAATCATGAACACCCATTGAATAAATTGAATTCCACTCTATTATTACTGACGGCCTTTAGGCCAAAATGCAAAATGATAGAAAGATACTTTCACCAGAGAAAAGTACAACGTCCCCGATGCAGTTTTTAAATAAAATTCAAGGCAGCACTTACACTATGTGCAGGCGTGGGTTAGTGATGGGGAAACACAGGTGCGTATGTGTATTTGTATGCGTAAAAACAAGCATTAACAGTCTACTCACAGACAGGACCTCAGTCTCAGTAATGTTCCAAAAGGTCTTCCAGAAATGGACATCCAGGTTCTGAGTGATGCGTTCAAATTCTGTCCCTCTCAACTCTGGGTCAATGGCGTACTTCCCCGAGGTAAAGAAAGAGCTGGCTGCAACGCCTATGCAAGGGAGAACAGACAACACCATGAGGACTAAGAAAAGAAAGGAGCAAAGTTAAAAGGAAAAAAAAACGAAAAGAGAAAACAGAGAAAAAAATGACAATTCTAAATAAGCAAAATGGCAATAACGAATTAATTTGGGGAAAGAAAAGATGGGTTATATTGTCAGTCCCATTAAAAAAAGAAACTAAGAGGATCAAAAATGTACAATTACATAAGAAAAAAGATAAATAAAACAAGACAACAAAATATAGCACAGCATAGACATAGACACAGTATAACAACTCACAGCAGTCACATTCTAACACACACACAACGCCCTTTATGTATAACACTAACATCTCTGCTATAAAGGATTTCATGTTATAATGGTACAGTGATGTAATATTCTATAATGAAATTCTACTTTACTTTCAATGCTTTGCATAAGCCAAGGACAAGTAGTAAAATAGTAAAGACGATCATCTTTATAAATAAAGAGCCACTATTATTCTATGTTTACTGTAAAAAGTGATACTGGGGAGAATTAGATATACCTTTATGTAGGAAATATAGTAGCATCTACTACTTGTTGCTAGTTTTAACACAATTGGACCAGTGAAGTCCATCCATCCATCTTTTTATGTATTTCTTTATTTTACATCACACTAATTATGTACTAGTTAAATGATATATTGATCAGCAAAGTTTTTCTTATTTGTTTCTTATTTGGACATAACTTGAAAAATGAAAGTACTTTTATAAAGTCAATCTAACTACATTATCCCCAGAGATCCAGAAACATAGACAGAGACTTAAACAACCAAATTAAAAGTGATAAGATACCAATTTATGTGACTAAATCAAACATTCTTTATATTCCAATTGTTTTTGCACCTTAAATTTCCTAAATAATACAAAAGTCACTTTGCTTCAACAATTCTCTTCAGTAACCAATGGTCACATAATAATAGTGTAACATAGTACAAGAGGATGTTGAGGATGATAGATGGATGGTGGATTAAAAGAAACTTCTTCATATAGTACCTCTCAGTTCACAAGAGGACTATGATGAAGGGGGGTGGGGGGGGTAACACACACTCACCATATGGTGCAATACCTCCTGCCTCCACTGTGATGCAGCACAGAGCACAAAAACCACGATTTCTTATTGACAAGTTAAATATTTAAGTGTGTGTGCACAGTGTATATGACCTTCTGGTTCTGCTTTTCTAACATAACTTTGTGAATGTTCGAAACATTGAGAGATACAGAAGGAGCGCACCAGCAAGCCCTCAAGTTTCCAGAGGATGAAAGAGCATCTACAATACAAACATACAACATCAAAAGGTACAGTCAGGGGGCCAAGGAGCAATGCAGAAGAGGCAGAGGGTGAGGATGGCCTACAAATGAAAACCAAGCAGAGAGATGATGAGAGGGGCAGTGGGCAAACAACGCGATGCTGACCTATTCCTGACTGATGGCGTTTATAGTTTTCTCCAAACGCTACAAGGCCGATGGCAATAGTTTGAAGACATGGTCGGATGCCTGGAGTGAACTGTGAGGAGACAGAGACAGAGAGCGGAGACAGGGAGAGTTCACATTCTGTTCTTACAATTAAAACAAGAAACAGCCATGAATAAAAACTGAAGTTATTGGACCAGAGACAGTCAAACATTATAGACGATATGAGCTACAAGACATTAGAAATTAACATAGACAGTGGTAAAGAGATTTAATCATTTTTTCCTCAGTTAGTTGTTGGCCTCCGTCCAAAGAGGGCTCAGTGTCTCTCATTAAACTCAAATAAGAACAGAAACTGAGGCTGTTCAACAGATCTGGGAGATAGAGCAGAATTCCTTTCATCCACCCGACTGCTTCCCTCAGCTCATTTCACCTGTGGGTTTGGAGGACATCAAATATTTGTAGTTCACAATTCTTCTCCTCGCTTTCATGTTACACTTCTGGCCGCTCAGTTTATTCTAAGGAGGAATATTCACCGCGGTTTGTACAGAGTGCATGTGCAAACCGCGTTTGCCGTATGCCATACTAATGATTTCTTCAACCTTTATTCCAAAATTTCCACTGCTTCAGACTTCCTTAAAGCTTGGATTTGATTAATAATTTAGCATTCTGCATTAATTTATTTTTTAGTGTGTAATTCAGTGTATAATCTTCTTGATATAAAACACAGGAACGACAAAAAATATCTTACCGTAGATAAAATAAGATGGGCCACAAGAAGCAAAGCAGCCAAAATCTACACTATGTGGCAGCAAGTCTTATCTTACATGGACGTAAGCAACTTCTCAATCTAACTTTTTTTGTACTCGTTTCTTTTATTTAGTCAATTTATTTATGTCTTTATTCTGGATGTATGAGTTTAGACATTTTTTATGAGGCACATTAGGGTTCGGTTAAATGGTCTATTATATTATGTTACATTATGCACAAAAAAACCCCCTGATACAACCAACAAAAAACTGAACTGATAAAACTGAAAAACCAACTAAAAAATCTTGTTTTGAAACATTTTAATAATCCATCTGACCTGAAAGCCTAGACAGCGGCCATAGAAGCAGCCCTTGTGCATGGACGCATATTCACGGACAAAGGATTCGCTCAGGCCACTTTCATCTTGGAAGAAGAGGTTGCCATGGCTGTTGTCATGGAGCATACGCTGTGCTAAGTAAAGGAGTGCACGCAGCTGGCACAAGGCATTGCAGTAGGCCTCCATCTCCCCCGCGTTGTGTGCAAGTCGGAAGAAAATGCTGCGTCGGTTTACAGTGATGTATCGCCCCTTGTGGATGATGTGGAGAAGGCAGCAACGCACCACCTACAAAAAGAAAACAGACAAACTGACACAATAAACGCAATTCCACTAAAATATGACACACCAAAGGTAGAATTTGAGTGGAATTATTGAAGCTTCGGCTAAGATCTGTATGATTAAAGGAAAAAAAAAAAAGAGTGATAGCATATGAGAAAAGGGAGCATGTGAACAGTTTGCAGCTTCACCAGGGTGTTGCAGATTAGTCAGAATAGCACTGTGGGGATGAGAAGGATTAAACATGTGGAAATCAAGGGTCGGGAAACAAAGCTTTCATTTGTTGCTTTCCTGGATTCATTCATTCACGGTGGGCTGTGGCCACTGAAGGTCATGGCGTTGCATCAATAACATAAGATAAAGTACAGTTGTGTACAGTGGGGATAGATATTCTGCCGCTGGAGGAATTCATCTAACCTGATTTGCAGCATAAAATCAATCTGTGAAACAAATGGACCGACCTTGAAACAAAAGCAATATCAAGGAGAAGAGGAGCTGGTGAGTAGTTTCTCACACTATGGTGAGAATATTAATGAGAGTGTATTATTCTATGTTGGATTATTAGTCTTACATCTAGGGTAGTGGAACCTGTTGCCAGCACGGCTCCACTTTCTCAATGTACAACATCAGCAGCACAGAATGGGAGCAGAGATTTCTGTGCCTCGATTTGGGATTTAAATGCCTGAGGTGTCAGCTGAAATACTCAGCCTCTAAAACACAACTTATTTATTTGTTTTTTTATTAAGGTTTATTTGAACCTGAATTTAAAAAATAAATAAATAAATAAAAATTACACAACAACAACAATTTGCTTCCACATGTTCAGAAGGAGCGGGAGGAAGTCTAAATTGATTAAATCCCACTCCTTGTCCCAGCTTATAATGTTTAACTTTAACTGGTTAACATTACATTGATATTATATTATGTCTAGCCATTATTTATTAAATCATTTTAGCTGCTTTAGTTTATAATAATGCAAAAGTCTAGCACATCAATTTGGTAAATAGTACTGGTGTGTATTTTATATATTTATACTTTTAAGCATGAATTCAGACTGTATATTGGCTGTTTTTTGAGGTCACTGGCTCTCATTTTCACAGAGGTTCTCAGCTGAAGTGTAGACACAGACATGAACCTCACCACATCCGACTGCTTACCTTGACCAGCGAGCGATAACCGTTAGCAGGTATGTGTGGGTCAAAGTCGAAATGGTGGTAGACAGCAGCAAAGCCGGAGATGACGGGCTCCAGGCTGCGGGCATGCTCCTGGATTAGGTTCATGGCATCCACAAGTCGTCGTGCCGCGTCACCCTGTGTCCCCTTAGCTCCTCCTGAGAAGAATGCAACATTCTCCTCGCACACACCATAAACGGCCGCAAACACCCCCTTGGTGTCCATCACTAGATATAGAGAAAACAGAGATGAAGATTTCAACAAAACATTAATTTAATAAATACACAATAGTAACGGGTGAGAATTACAGTGTATGAATAAATGTTGATCATTTGTCTCCTATATGGGAAGTTGGATATTTTGCCCGGTTTCGCTGGTCGGTTCTTCCATCGATCTCATTTGTGATTACATTTCTGTGTCCCTACATGCAAATGTATTGGCAGATCCAAAGAATTATGTTGGGTAATAGTAAAATCTAGACATTCCAAGAATATCTTGTTCCTATAAGGTGAAAAAGAGCACCTTAGTTTTATTCAGCTCCACATTCATTAGTGATAATCAGCATGTAGAGACGGTACCAGGAGGGATATCACTGGGCGTATCCAACACAATGTTCCCTTACTTCTATTAACTAATCCCCAATAGCCTAGTGCATGGGAGCTCATTGATTGAAAAGTGTTAAGGAAGCCTTGAAATTAAATGATGTAAATCCAGGCTAAGCACCCAAAATCCAGGAAGATCTGCGCAGACATGCGTGGAAGAGGAGGAGAAGGCCAGGACCCTTTGCTAACATCATGCTGCTGGGAACACCGCAGATTAGTCATAGGCCGACAAAAAACATACGCACACACTCGCATAAGAGTCCCACAAGGAGGTACACAGCGGACAACACACACGCAGCTGTGTGTTCACCGAGAGCGCTCGTGTCTCCAGTGTAATTCAGAACAACACAGATCTAGCAACATATTCCCATGGGATTACTAGTGTTACATCGAGTCGAGTTACTTGAGACCTTTGTTTTCACAACAATGAACTCTCAGGATTAGGTAGAATATACTGTATAGGTTTACCCAGAATGCCGAGAGACAGATATATGTGATGATTGCGATTAATGTATTGAAAGAATAAGTATCCTCATAAATAATACTGAGGATATACAGAGGAAGCAGATATGGAGAAATAAAAGGATCTCTATGACGCACAAGTGGATGTTATGAAAGGATGACTTTGCTTTAAATCATACATTCTCTATAAGCACCAAGGTCAGCTAAGCTTGGAATCTGCATACTGATCCTCAAACTTTTGATATTAACTCACTGAAAATAGAAATAAAAAAACCCCAAAAAACGCACAGGCTTTTTTAACACCCCCCCTCCCCCCCGGAGTATAACAGAGGTTGCATATGCATACTAAAAAGACGACGGATCCTCCTAAAGTGAAATGCTGCTTTCAGGGTTAAAGAAATAATGGAGCTTTAATCGCACTATTACTCAGCTATTCCCTGCCATTCTGTAAGAGTAATGGAAGAGGCAATTTTAGTTTGCTGGGAGGAATCACTGCCCCCTGACATCCGGGATAGAGACATTCATCAGCCGGACGACTTAAAGCAGCCATTGCATGAAAAATCGGCGAGGCTGGAGCCAGGTTCCACATCTTTGCATCTGATCTCTGCTATTCACATGCTTTCTCCTAAACAAAAGGGAGAAGCAACCACTTTTGTAGGTGTATTTTTCATGACCAAGGACAATTTGTCAACTTTAAATATTAGGAAGGAAGAAATTAATCACGTTCAAAGATGAAAATATATGTAATCCGCGTACAATGCACACCCTCCATCTTAGTACTGTGCTACTTAGTGGGCATCTTTGGTTAAGGTATAAGGAAGTGCCATGTTTTATCAGGTCCTACGACACATTATTTATTTCCCCCAACGTCTGAGCTGTAAAAAATGGGCGCATTTTATTTGGCTCTGGGGTAAAAAGACAGAAACAAATCTGCGGAACCAAAAGTGTGGCTCCACAGAACACCACTGTACTGAGCGATATGCCTTTGGTTAAAAGATCAATACTATCAATTCTATCTATTCCAACAAAGATTAATAAAGCAGCCAGGGGCCTAATTTCACATAGATTCATCCATGTGAAAGGAATACTCTTATCTGAAATAAGATGATCCCATGACTTCAAGGGACATTTCACACTGAAATTACTTTGATCGCTTCAAATTACAGTATAATGGGGACTGACTTTAAACTCTCCGAATATAACGTACCAAAAAATGTCAAAATCAGAATGAACCGGGAGCTCTCAGGCACGCACATGATCTCTATTCAGTGCTTTTGCTGTGATTGATTAAATGCTACTGAGATAACACTCATGAGCTGGCAATAATTTCAAGAGGCCAACAAATAATGACATATCGGAAGTGGAGGCAGCAAAGATGAAACATTCTAGAGAAGATGAAATGAAGCAGACACAGCAATAATATAGTGCCTGCGTTTTACAGTCAGAACTTTTTTATCATTACATCTTTATCAATACATTTCATTATTACACCTACATCATTAAAACTCAACTGTCAGAAGTATGTTGAGCCTTTATCTGACAGAAGTAGAAAGACACCATTTTCCAACATTTAACATGTTAATAAATCAACACATTTAGCGTTTTACTGAGGGCTTCAAATTAGTCTGGTTTGCTGGTTGCCAATTTGTAGAAGTGCAAAAATGTTTAAAGTTAAAGGCGTCATAATCTGTATCCAACATCCATCAATGTCACAGATTTTGCAACTTGCGTTCGAACAGGAGAGATGAAAGATGAATGATCAAAAACACGATGCGTGATGTGATGAAAACATGCATTAGTTGAACAATTTAAATTCATCCCATCGTTTCAATGAGGAAAACCTACATAATCTCAATTGTGTGTTATGTGCGGTACGTGTCACGTCAAACAACCGACATCTACCAGTGATTTAAACTGTATAATCTCTCATACTTTGTCCCACAATTTCTTGCATCAAATTAATGTTTTACCAAGAACAAGTGGTCTGCACAGACACTGAAAGTACTAAACCTGAGGGCACAGGATGCTATTAATTTTCAAGAACTCTCCAAACTGCAGCCCTACAAACACCACTACACACAGAACACGAACACATCTCTGTGGTTTAGACAGACACGCTGGTTGCTTTGGTCGAACTATGACAGCGGCGTTAGTGGACGTGCCGAACTAATGAAATTTGGGAATAGAGTTTAAATTAAAATTAGATTGCTTAATTAGAATGTGTGTGTATGTGTGTGTGTTGGGGGAGGTGGGGGGTTGCATCATTCTGGTGCAAGGCAAAACCAACTGGGATTATGGTGAAATGGTGAAGTTTATGAACTCCTGGATCACAATAACACTGAAATGCACTGACTCATAATAATACCAACACATGCTAGCAAATCCGATACAAACGGCTTTCTTATCAGGCTCTCCCGAAATCCAAACATGCTATGGCCCTGTGAAGACATCACCTTTGTTTGACACAGGTTATTAACCCTTTCATGCATAGTGGTCATTACAGTGGACAAGCAAATTTAAAGCTGTTTTCTCTTTTACGAACAAGTTGTAGTGTCACAGTTGACAAAAAATTAGGCTATCATAGTTTATGCATGAAAGGGTTAAACAGACAGACAGTTTAAAAAAGCCAAAAATTGACTCTCTGTGGTCATACCCTGAGGAAAAGCATGACTCACCTTCTAGCTTTTGCACCTCTGCCCTTTAACATCAGAAAACATTTCCATCTATGGAAACTACGAGACTACAGGTTGCAGCATCGCGCCTTTGTGTGTCGCTGCAACAATTTGTCACTGTAAGCCCACTGCAGCCGTTCAGTTGCACCTTGTCTCTCTACATTAAAGATGGATGGCGGTACGCATTAATAAGTCATGTACAACAAGTAGAACCGGTGACATAACAGACATGTAATGACTCCCGAGAGGCAAAGAGACAGTGTGTATGGAAGTGTTGTGTGCAGTTATTTGCAAGCTGCTGACTACTGAGGAAAAAAAAAAAAAAACAACTGAAAACTCAACACAAGATCTACTTAACAAGCTGGAAGAGAAAAAATAAAAGAGTTTACCAGCGTCTGAGTTCAAGTCTCTGTCCGTGTCAGTATCCTCCTCTCTTCCTCCAAAGCAATGTGAGCATGGATAAAAAGAAAGAGAGAATGAGAGAGAGAGTAGACGCCGTCCTTCACTCCCTTCTTTGCTGTGTTGCGTCTCATGCCCTGCCAAATTAACCAACGCAACTCGGAAATAATGTGCCCTTTTATTGTCTTTGTGGTCATGAAGGGTAGGGAAAATGTGTACAACCCTATCCCAGTTAACTTTCTCCCTGGAACAGTGGGTTTGCTTTGTCATTCGCTGTACTGTTTGCAACTCCCAATGACCTTCACCCTAATTGGGAAAAAACACGGGCATCAATCCAACAGAGAGTTAGACACAAGTGTATTTCTGTTTTCCATATATGAAAAACAGTATTCATATTATGCTCTCCATTTTTTTTTTTCGAGGGCATTATATGAACGCAAACAAAAAGTTAATTCAAGCACTACACAGCTATAGATTATTAAGTACTGGTCAACTGCTAAACTAGTAGTTGACCTGTACTCAACCTGTGCAGTTGAGTCTGTACATCATGTTTATATTCATCTGTTCATGTTAAAATCCCATGGCTGTAGGTGATGATGTCATCTTTGTTACTCTCGGTCTGTTTAGGTAGCGTGTTTGAACATATCTGTGGGTGTATACAAGACACAAGTTTACTGCACATGCCAATTCTTGAGCAATGCCGATATTTGGAAATGAATAAAAAACACAGGCATCTTATCCAAACTCAGACTAGAGGGTAGAAATGTGCAGTTTCAGAGAGGAAAACATGACTTATGTTCCTTGTTGATGGTCCCAAGGCTCCAGGGGAAAATACATGACCCCTCACCCACTGCTGAAATACAGAAGATGAACCCAATACCCCCTCAGACAAAAACACACAAAGATGTACGTCACTGGAGACCTTCTGCTCCTTATATTATACTTATTATATATTCTTCAGTATTATTCTTCATTATGTTGTAGATTTGATTAAAAGGACTGCATTATAAGTCTAAAGTTAGCTTTACCTAGAGACACTTGTACACGTCCCAGTATGAAATGAATGTAAATAATTTAATAGTGGCTGGATTCTGTTAAGTTGCCTCAGTATCACAGCTCAGGGGCCTCATGTACAAAGACTGGCGTGGATTTCATACTTAAACCCGGTGTAGAATTTAATTATGTCCCTCTCTGTGTTCAAGTTACATTTCAAGAAAGCAATTCAGTTTTTTAACATGAGCCCACTTTACATCACTGCAGTGGACTTGGCAGGGGCATGAAGAGTTACAGCTCAACTGCAAACACATGGGCCAAGGACTCCATGTGTCTTTTGTCCGCTGGAACCTCCTGCCAGGTCATCATTGGAAATGAGAAGATGTTCTGAATTGATTTTACCTGGTAAAATAAAAGGTTAAATAAATGTATCCACTAAAATACAGGCAAGTGGCATTTCTTCCAAAACATTTTCAGAAACTGATCACTTTTACTTTAAGAAAGAGGAAGCCCAACAAATTTGAACAACTGCCTGAGTTGGAGGTGCTGCAGACACAACAGTGGAAGCAGTAGGTGTGTTTCTCAGTGTTGTGATGCACACACGAGGGTTTTAAGTGTCATTTTTATGCTGTCCAAGAACATAAATGCAATCGAAAAATTCCATCTAACTACAGATATTGTTGCGGTTAATGCAGTGATTACACATGGGAGACCTTTCTGTCACTCCAGTGGAATATACATGGAAAATAAAAGCCTACCGTATAGTCCAGTTGAAATCTGGGTGGATCCTCTGACTCCCTGCCATCACTCTGTCCACCTGCCTCCTCAGCATCTGCTTCTGTCCCTGTCAGAAGCCAAGACTTTTTCATCCCTCACACTAACGTCATCTTTTTCTGTTTCTCCACTTACTTCCTGGTCTGTTCCTCTCTCTGTGGTCCTCTTCAGCTCTGATCCTCCTGGTTTCTCGACCACTCTTTCCTCTCCTTCTCTATCCTTAATATAACTAGTAATTATGTTACTTATACTTTTCCTCCCGGCTGGATAGCTCAGTTGGTAAGGCACCGGGCTGGTGTATAGGGGATACCAGGTTCGATCTCCGGTAAGAGCGTCCAGTGGGTTGTGTCAGGAAGGGCATCCGGTGCAAAAACTCCTGCCAAATCAAATATGCGAATTGGATTTGCTATGGTGACCCCAGAAGGGAAAAAGCCAAAAGAAATAATCATCATACTTCTCTTTTCCTGTTGGCCCACAAGTGTTGAAATATGGACATTTAAGGGTTAATAGGTTTGCTTTTTTCTCCCGGTGTTTATTTCCCAGTAACTGCACAGACTTATTGCTGCGATATCCATCACACTGAGATTGAAATTGAAGCACTTGAAACAGCAATCGTCTCAATTCAAACACACCAGTGTTTGATATCAATGCTTCACAGGCGTGTACTATAATCAGCTGATGAACCAAAAGGGAAAAATGCTCAAAAAAAAAAAAAAAGAAAAAAGAAAAACCACACACACACACACACAACTGAGTTACTTTTGGCAAATGATCAATGAATGTACTGAACACATTGCCCCCTTAACTCTTGTAGACCACCCCTGGACAGGAACCATTCAAGATTTAGTTAATGAATAGTGAAGATGTGAACATTTTGCAAGGAAATATATATAGTAGTACATTATAGTGCATGTGAATAAAGGACATTACTTTGAGTTTTGTGCGGGGGGTTCAATTTTCTCTGATAATATTGATTATACCATGAAACAAAGACACATGGTAGTATATACAGTGTGTGTTAAAATAATCCTTTAGTTTTAACTCAAAACCAATAAAGGTTTAGATGTCGCTTTTCCAGCAGCACTTAATCAAAGCAATTAAGAAATGATTGGATAAATACAAAATTAAAATAGGGACAAGACAGGGAGCAAAAAAATGTTCAAGGGATACATACATAGTCAACACCGAAGCAAAATTTAAAGAATATTAAAAGAGGAAACCAAAGACTTTGACTCATTTTGAATGATCAATTTATTATTTTCTAACAGGCAAGAAAACGGTGAGATGCAGTCCCAGCCTTGTGTCACAGACCTGGGGGAGTCCTTCATCCTCCTCTGGTCTGCCACAACATCCAGCTACTGGTGCCCATCCCATCAGC
This sequence comes from Gymnapogon annona, assembly GCA_029814585.1. Taxonomy (NCBI): domain Eukaryota; kingdom Metazoa; phylum Chordata; class Actinopteri; order Kurtiformes; family Apogonidae; genus Gymnapogon; species Gymnapogon annona. The sequence continues at coordinate 8,259,287 of JAPTHA010000009.1, forward strand.
CGTGTCCTCACCCGTGCTGCTCTAGAATCACAAGACGACATCGTAAGAACAAAATCAGTAGAATTAATGAGCGCATTACATACAGCGCAATCACATTTTATTTATACGTCAAGTACCTTTAAACCATCACATTATGTTAATTGACAATTACACAAAGAGACAATAAGGGGGTTGTTGGAAAGCTGACTCTCTATAAGCAGGTAAAAAAGCAACTAAATTACTATACCCACTGGCGAGTAGCAATGCTGTGAAAACCAGATGATAGTCGGGGGCACATGTTCAATAAGTCTCAAGGGTATTAATATTAGGACAATGAAATGATTTACTCACCAAGAAGCCACCTGTCCTGCAACATGCCAGCGTGTAGCCTGTTCCCAATCACGCCGATATTCAGAATGAATGAATCGTGTGTTGAACCAGACCACCTTGCAACAGTGATACTTAATAGTAGTTGCGTATCACAGATAGATTGTACATTGATAGAATGAAGTTTCTTCATGTTTTACATTAACATACTCATCTTGTGATGGTAGCTCTGATTGCATTAGAAAAACTGTGCCTCGCTGCAAATTTCGCTTTTACATTGGCCTGGTCAACTGTAGTATATGGGAATTTGATACACCTGAATAATATCCGGACAATTCCATCCCACACATGGGTCTGCTTGGCTCAGTGTCTTCTGGCTCCGTCCCAATCAGTTGGCCTGCTCCATCCGAAATGTGGTCCGCACCTGTAGGTGCACAGGCTCTGTCGTGTTCGAAGAACGGCGACAGTTCCAAGAGGATTGCCTCCTCCAACAGTGACAAAGCTGCCATTGTCGACAGTATTTTCTGCACCATTTCAGGCTCATACTTGTACGTCCACTGATCGAAGTGTAAATATATGGATCTGTTAACTGTTCATCTGCGTGTCTCTGTGCGTGTCTCTGTGCGTGTCTCTGATGCGCACATCACTCTGAGGAAGGACCTTTTTCACATTATTAACACTTTCTCAGCATCACGTCCAAGTGTCACTCAAAACCACTGGAAATGTCACATTTCCACTGGACCTTAAAGTCTGTCTGCCAGTGAATGGAACTAAACTCAAACTGTCAAAGTGTGCCAAGAAATTGACGGAAATTCTGTTGACAATCGCTAAGAAATGTATTGCGAGAAAATGGAAATTATATGCCCAACTTCCAACCAGGATGTGGTTAGAAGTAGTCAACAGTTGTGTGAACCTGAAGAAAACAACCTACTGGATGCAAAAATGAAGTAAGATGTTTTATAAGATATGGAACCATTTATAAATTACATGGAAATATGCCAGCGCGCCACATTGGTTCAGCTCTATAGAGCCGAGCAGGGCTTGTAGGACTTAGGAAGTGTGAGGTCAACAAATGTGTCTCTGTGACTCATGTGATTCACTTATTCGTTTGTTTTGTTTTATTTCATCTGCTCTCTCTCTGACCCTGGTCAGGAGCTGGTCAGGAGTGTTATCTTGTAGTGTATGAATGTAACTGTAATCCTATCTAATCAAAATAAAATATAAAACAAAGCACTGGAAACATGCAAACATTAGCAATGAAGTCAGCATGGAGCACATTTCCACAGTCACTTCATTCTTGCTACATTTGGACGTGAGCATAAAACGTGAGTGTGCAGAATTTTTGCATGTATGCACCGGTTTTACGGGAGGTTAATTCTCATTGAAACAAAAGATAAATCTCCATTACATGGCATAGCACACAGTTACTGCCACCATCTTGACTATGCACAAGTCCTATACATATTTACATTACGTGACTTTTGGATTTATTAACAGGAAGAAATTAGGAGGCATCCAGTGTGGGTCCTTGGGCAGGACCCTTCATGCTACTGCCTACTGTAGCCACAAGGGAGGGTGTGTGTCTCCTTGTCCCAGATAAATGTCAGGAAGGGCATCCTGCCAAATCAAATAGGCTAATTGGATTTGCTGTGGTGACCCCGGAAGGGAAAAAGCCGAAGGACTCATCATCACCATATATCAGTAAAAGAAATGCATGTTTTAGAGTGTGTTGCACTTTACATAACATGCACTGCTGCTTTCACTGTAAAGTTCCTACCAAGATAGAGCAGATGAATGTGATAGAGAAGATCTCATTCATCTGCTCTATCGAGTGGTTGTGCGTGTTTGTGTATCAATAAATTAAAGGGATTTCACGTATTACATGTCTTTTAAGTTGGCATACGCTCTGCCATTTCATATTTATTCGTCAGTCTATCGTGGTGTTACTTAATTATCATTATATATTGAACTGCCAAAGCTGTGACACAGAAGTCAGTTGCTAGTTTAAGCATATGGTCAAAGATGAATAGACACTTCTGTTGAAAATTCAGGCTTCGTGTGCAAGACATACAAGTTGTGCAAGTGTTAAAAATGAGACTTGTTTTGCCACAGGGTTTTTGGTATGTCAAGAGACTATGGCAACACAAAATAGACATTGGTTAACCTCCACTGTGCCAATACAATTAATGGGAAACCCTGTGATGTTTGTTAGGGCAGACACTACAAAGAGTTACTTTCAATTTATATAAGAGGGCAAAATTTGATATGACGTATAGATCCAAAATCAATGTCAAACATTTCCTTTGATTATACAACGTGGTCGTGGCACCCAATCCATTACATTAAACTGTAATGGTCATTTGGACAGAACACTCAGGAAATTGAGCCTACAATTTCCACATTCCCTAATTGCTCTAGTCTCTCTACATATATGTAACTAGATATGTGATGCACCCTGCCTGATCTTACACCCATGAGCCCAAGGCCTCCACAAATGTACATTACACTGGAACTTAGACCGCACTTAAATCCAGGAAAATCCATGAAGACAATACAAATATGTTTTCCGTAAGTACTGCTCTTAATATTATCCTATGAGAATGCTATTTTATAACAATTGTTTACCTTAGGAATAGAAATTTGACTGTGGCTATACACTTTCAGCAGAGCTCTAAAGCCATTAATATAATCCAATGTCAGAGGGACTTTGAGACACTTCCTAATGCCAGTATAATTAACTGTTCTGATCTTGCCTGGACCATTTTGAACAGATGGCACTCTACTATTGTCTTTACTCGAGCCTAAATAAACACATTCTAAAAGTGGAAGTCAGTGTCAAAGGACACTATGTTCTAATTTAAAGTATTATTGTAACGACAAAGTCATAGGTCAAGAACAGACGACTTAATAACTTAAATTCCTAGTTGTTGTTCTTTATCGTGACATACTTTTTTTAACCAGTTGTTAAAACTATCTGAAACTCTTCCAAGTCAGGCCTACTGTTTAGGAAGTAGGCTTTAAAAATAGCAATGCACAGGCAAAAGGAACAACCAATGGCATCAGCTCTGTATGTCATGTTTATGCTGTGACCCCTCCCCCAGACACAGCTCCTTCATACACACAGGGTCAAACTGAACAACAGGAAATGAGCAACAATGAACTCCAGCCCCACAGAACACTCGACGGAAAAACCTTTGAGTTTTAGAACGCCATACCTTTGTAGAAGACAGAAAATGATTGGATCAAATACTGAGGTCTTACTGAACTTAGGTCTGTGGCCAATAATTACTACTGGTTAAAAAAATGTCTAATCTCATTAGTTGGTTATTGTCCAGACCATGACTATTCAATAAACAAATTATTAATTAATTGATTTTAACTCAAGACCAGCATTATAGACCAAAAAGGTTAACTGGATCTTGTAATTGTACTGCATAATTATGGCCCTCTCGTTTTTCTGTAGTGTGTGACTGTATTGTATTTGCGTCATTGGTGTGACTGGTTTTGTGCTGTCGTCTTGGCGTTTGAAAAAGGGGTTTTAAATCTGTTTTGGTTTCAATGCACCTGACTGCAATGGCGTTGAACTAATCTGCTAATCTAATTGGAGCCGCACAATTAATCACATTGCATTCATAATTGCAATTTTCAGCTTCTTAAAGTTAAAAAAAAATGCAAAAAGACTCACATTAGGGCTGGGCAATCTCATTACTGTATGCGATTGAAATCATAATTTTAATTTGGCGTATGACAAAATATAATGAAAGAAAATCAAATCAGTGTAAAAAAATTCTACCACTAGCATTCATTTTAAACCAACTGTTTAGTAGTGCAATTAAGATATTTTAAAAAAGAGATAATGGTGTTAATGTCACTAGTATTGTTGGCTATGAGCACCAAGTTCCTCTCGGTCCATTTATAGGAACGCTTGAGTGTGGGGTTGCACTGCAGTGTCCAGGTTTAGTCTACAGTAGCTCACAGAGTTTGTAGTATGTGTCGTCTGCTTCTGGCAAAGGAATCACGATGAGGAATTACCAGTTCTGAATTCTGACATGCAGTGAATCAGACTTACACAGAAGACTTATGCAAGTGTGAAAGCCTTTTTGATTCATTACAGAACGACGGCAGGAACATTAGGCCACCACAGTCTGGGTAATTAAAGGAAGTACTGCTGTATGTACAGAGAATCATGGACTTGCCATTTCTTCACCTAAGTATTGCAAAAATTGTTACACTGTGAAGCAAAAATGCTGAGTTTTTAGGAACAGCAAAAAGTTATCATCACACAGAGACCATGAGCTTCAGACACCAGAGGTATTTAGGGTATCTAATGGAAGAAATGGAAAAAATACTGAGTGTTGAGGTTCTGTGTCAAAACACTTGCTAGTTTGTTGGTGTAAAGCTTTGCCCCCTCCATTTAGCATCACTTTGTACCTTTAATATGTATGCAGCTCCATATAATGAGCAAACATGACCTTTGACCTGAATTAATTTGAGATTAATTTTTTGTTTGTTCTGCTCATGGTAATGCACCATTAACCTACCACGGCATGTCTTGGAATGGTTGGAGGAAGTTAGAGAACTTGGAGAGACCCAAAGAACAAGGTCTTTTGCACATTTAGTCAAAGAAAATGAAGGGAGTAGGGAAGATAATCTCACTGTGCACGTCCCTTAATCAATACACCCACAAAAAATAAACACTTATATCTATGAATTCAGTAGTTAATTGATAACAGCTATAGTTAGATGCAATGAATGATCCACAGCCATACATAGCATACACAGCACCGGTTCAGTAAAAAAATGATTTTTTTTTTATCTTTGTTAACTGATCAGTATTCAAATACCTCTT
>JAPTHA010000009.1:8272612-8284296 GCA_029814585.1 Gymnapogon annona
ATATCTATCAACTTTACTCCAGAGAAAAACAAATAACACATTTACACACAATTCAGCAACATCACTGAAAACACTAACAATTTAATCCCTATAAGTGAATATCAAATACAACCCATACATCACTGTGTTCCAAAAGGAGTTCCAACTCACCAAACACACTGCCGAGGAGGAACACAGCCACTGCCCCCATTCTCTTCTTTAATTTTTGACCCAAAAATGTGGATTAAACAAATGTCAAAGTGATCCAAAAGTCTCACAGCAGCGCAGATAAGTCTTCAACGCGTCCGTTTGTTTTCTGTCAAAAAGGATGTACGCTCCACTGATTTGGACCAGACCCACATTTGCATAAAAGACATTTAGAAATGGATTTAACTTTATAAGGCAAGATTATTTCTTTGACATACAAAAGGGACTGTATAAAGGGACTTTTGTATATTGTGTGGACAATAAGAAAAACATGGCAGTTTTTCTTATCGTCGATGCTTATTGCAGCGCTGTTATTAATTTTGAAAATAAATAAATAAAAACACTATGAAAAGACGAAACAGGAATTTATTTCCCCAATTTATTTAAAAAATGAAGAATTAAAAAACAGAACGTACCACGTTTTTCCTTAAGTGTACATCATGAAAGAGCCTCTTACACAATAAAATCAAAACCCAAATACACAGTATAGTTCTTGCATATTCATTGTTTATACAAAGACAAAGTGGCAGAAGCATGTATGTCAATGAGCAAAAAAAATAAAAAATAAAAAAAAGAGTTGGTGCAGGGCTCCAATCCTACTGCTGTGACTAAGAAGGAACAGTGTTTGGCCGGGGTGTGTGTTTGGCCGGGGTGTGTGATTGACAACTCCAGAGTGCAGAATCCATAAGTATTGTGGAACAGTGGAAACCAATCAGAAACCTGGGAAAGGCGGATTTAAAAAAAGAAGAAAAAAAAAAACAAAACCTGATCGTGATGGTGTTTCTTTTACTTGAAAGCCCTTAAATGAAGCAAACAACCTTCTCCTCAGAACGAGGCACCACTCCATAAATATATTTATCTATACATCTACTTATATAGAATACATGAGGAAAAGCATCTGAAGGAGAGAGAGCGAGAAGCGCCGGTAGCGGTCGACCAACTGGTGAAGGGGCGCGGCTGTGGCGTCACGCGGGCCTTCGCTCTAAAACTACTGGTCAGTTTAACCCTCAAAACAAAGCCATTTTACACATGAACCATATACCTGTGTCATATTCATTGAAGTGTGGACACCTTTAAAAGGCTAGTTCTGTCTCTCTCACCTTTTACAGCCACATCCATATTATACAATTACAAAAGCATCTATTAAAAATAGTGGGGGGAAACAAAACAAAAAAAAAGAAGGAAATACACAATTACATGCGGGAAAACTGTGCTCTGAGAAAGATCATCATGAACTGAGGGTGTTTATGTAACGTGGAAGAAACCTAAAAAAAACAAAACACAAAGCTCTGTGCTTTATAATGCACAGGTTCTACAACAAGACACGGGGGGGGGGGGGGGCATGACAGTAACTCGAAGGCAAACTCGACAAAATGACATGTGACCTTTGTAACTTTGCATAATGTCATGTGAGAGCGCTGGTCAGGAAGTGACGCCGATTACAGTACTGGCAACAGCAACAGCGCTCCTTCCTCCAGAGTCTCAGCAGCGGCCTTTATGACGTCATTCCCACTACATTGTCTTTGTTGCCTTTTCCTTTTTTTCCTTTCCTGTTGCCGTTGGACCGTGTGTTTCAGTTTGTGTGCAGAAGGTGTGTGTGCTTGGTCTCTCCGGTATAGAGCAGTACAGCCGTGCAGTCCGTGCGCACACACACACACACACACACACACACACACACACACACACACACACACACACACACACACACAACAGGAGATTGAGAAAATTCAATATTATTCATTCGCTTTCATATCGGTTCCGTTTGGGTTTGATGATGAATCTTAATATTCTTCGTCTTTGTATTTGCTCACTACATTCATCAGATTGTTATGTACTTTCTTTACAATTTGGGGAGATAAAAATAAAAAAAGCAGCTGCTTTCTGCCTGCGTCCGCATCCCAACGCTCATATACAGATAAGGCATGTCCTAAGAACATCGCAACTCTCCATGAGGATCTAACAGTACTTCGTCATGTCTTTGGTCCTGTGTGCGCCGCCACAGTTATGCCACTGGTTAAAAAAAAATAAAAAAATCTAATCATCTGAATTATAATTACAATCAGCTGGTGAATAAAATACAAAACATGAGAAAACGTGATAAATATCGTTGGAAAGGGGAGAGAATAGGTCTGTTTGGCTAATAAGGTGGGAATCTAATGACCTATGGTACAATTTATGACCTCGTACCGAGTCCAAGTCTCAGATCAGGAGCTGTGAACTCAAAGTCAACACAGCAGAAATGACACTTTTTTTTTTTTTTCTTTTCCCAAATCACACTGGGCCCTCGTTATTTGTGTGTGTGTGTGGTCCAGCTTTACATTTCAATTCTACAGCGAGTGCAAATCCTACTGTTTATTCTTGTTATGCTTTTTGTTCCAGCTGTGCATCATCTCACGGACCAACCACCGAAGCGCTGACGGTCTCTGAACTCCTCACCTCACTTTCAACTCTCCGACTTCATCTCATCTACGCGTTCCATGTCTCACTTCCACATTTACATTACAATCATTAACAGCCCAGCGCTTTTTGAAAAATATTTTAAACAGTGTACTAAAACTCACTCACTGACCGAACAGGACTCGAGAGGAATAAATAAAAGCAGTAAATACAAAAAAAAAAAAATCTCCATTATTAACAGCATGATTAGCTATTGTGCCACTATTTATAAATGCTTCTATGTGACCTAAGTACAGTAACAACCCTCCAAACAAACCAAAAAAAAAAAAACTTAATTAAAAAAAAAATTTGTAACACACATACACACACTTTACAGCATGCAACTTTCCATTCAGGACTAAAACCTGGAATGAATATAAAGTCATAGTAATATATTTGATTAAAAAAACAAAAACAAAAAAAAACAGTGCTAGGAACCTAAGTGGGATGAAATCATTTCATGAGGAAAAAAAGTGCACATCTATTGACTTTGGCGTAGAGTAGAAGTAACACTATAGATCAGCAGTAGTTTTTAAATAGGTCTTCAAAGGCTACATTGGCGTCTTCAGTGACGGTGCGTCTGCTGGCAGTAGCGTCACCTGCCTTGGCTGGCGTGCATATCACGAGTATGCGTATGTGTGTTACAGGAAATGACAATCTCTACATTTCGTTAGGCAGCATCACATATAGGCACAGCAAATATTGCTTCATTTTTTTTTGGCACCTCTGCAAAAAAAAAAAAAAAAAAAATACAACCTCCCACTGAGAAGTAGGACATCTGTCTCTCTTTTTTTTCCTTCCCCGTTTCTTCACGTCGTCTTCTTTTCTACCGAGCACGCATACATATTGACACACATGCAGAAGCACACATCTCCCATGTTCCACCACTGAACCACCACTGCACCGTGCACAAAGCCCATACCCCCCCCNNNNCCCCCTCCCACCTTCCATCATCCTCTGTGAGCAGAACATAATTCCCGCTCTGCTGCAACCAACGGGTCCAGGTCTGACTGATGAGGGTTGGGAGGAGTTCCCACGTGGGCCTCTGAAAGTCACTCTCGCACTTCAAACCAGCACCGGGACAACTCTAAAGACAGAGGAAGTTTCAGTGTTTAGTGAAGACATGCACAGGCAATGGCAGGCTGTTAGTACGTTCCAGAGTCGAATACAACTGTTGACATGGAAGCTAAATGAAGGAATCCAATAACGTGTGTGTTTACATGCTGCAAAGACCTTGACTTTTTTGTATATGGATACGCATTGTAATCAAATGACTTGCACAGGTTACAGGTCTCAAAAATGGTGGATGAAGTTTTTGAATGATTTACCTTGATACCACTATTTGTTGTGTATCTGTTCTGCTCTGTTCTTTATTTTCTACTCTTTGTTTTTTGCTGCTGTATCTGAAATTTCCCCTTGCTTTTTTTGACGTAAACAAAACTTTCACGCTGTCATAGTCGGTCTGAAATACATAAGGAAATAAAGAGTCACTTCCTGAAAATGAAAATTCAAGTAGATCTCTTCCAGTTGTTTTAAATTTGGGTCAGTAGTATGATTCCAAATTTGTTCACGGTCTTTGAACATCTTGTTATTTTGATCTTTTCCCACCACTGAGGCACTCAACAACGAGAACAGATTTAACCAAACAAAAATAAACACACCAACCACAGACCGGGTTTATTTTACTACCGTGTTAGTGACGCTCTTGGAAACATGCCTTATGCAGAGCAAAAATACACATCGACAAATATGAAATGGTAGTCGCTGGTGCTGCTACAAAGTCTTTGAGAATGTTTTGGATTCTTTGTTATTTCCTAAACCTTTTATATCTGGGAAACAGAGAAAATACCACTGTTTTGGAACAAGTACAAATGCAAACCCTACCCATTCAACATTTATCATTAAACAATTTCCCTTGGGATTAATAAAGTATTCTGATTCTGATCCACAAAACACCTTGAATACAACATTATGCACTAGTGTCGTTGAAGGTTGTCTGCACAGCTGACACCGGCTCATCTCCATGTGTGTCCAATAAACCAGTGCATCGCTACTATTCCAACCAGAGGCAAACACATGGATTAAGCATTTACACAGTTCATGCTTATTAGTTCCCTGCTGTACAGATTATCCAACCACCTAACAGATAAGCTTTCCCCATGTGGTCAGACTCTTCTGACAGAAGCGGTTCCATGACACACTGTTAGTCTGACTGGAATGTTTTTATGACTGCGAGTTGAAAATTACAGTCCACGAATACGTCGCTATTGATCAGGTAAGTAGTGGAAGAGTGCATGATTCTGAGCGTGACTTTATAACACACGCCAGGGCTGACTCACCTAGTGGCCAGCAGGTGGCGTGATGGCGTCTTAATGGAAGTCCCCCCCCTCCAGTGAGAACTTGGAAAGGGCCTCCTGCAGCTTGTGGTGCTCTTCTTCTATATTCTGTGACACACACAAAATCAATATCACCTTAGGAACCAGGGACAGACGGACAGACAAACAAACACACACACACACACACTTCCCCATTCCACTGACACACATTTCAACCACCTCCTCTTAACATCCCCTCTTCGTCTCCCTCGCCGCTTCTCTGACACATCCCATTGCGAGCGCGGAACATAATAGCCATTTTCAGAGAAGTCCAATTTCACGAGGCAATTTTCAGCAAAGGCAATAACAGCAGTGGTTAAATGGTTTTCTATTCTTTAGTTTCTCTTTTGTGCCATTTTGGCCCCATTTGTCCAAAGTATAGCACAGCTTGATCCTTACTTAAGTTATCGTGGGTGAAATCCTCAGTGCTCCGGCTCTGCTTCAGTTTCCAGTCGGCTCTTCTTCGCCTTTTGTTCAGTCAAAGTCATCTCTATCTGTCCCAGTCATGGTTGCACACCTCGCACAGTTTTTCCTCTGTTTTCTCATTTCTGTACGTCTCTGTTGGTCTCTGCTCACCTGGAGTCTCTTTAGCTGTTCCTCCAGGCTCTCCAGCCGCCGACACACTTCCTCCATCCTCTCCGGGGACAACACCAGGGGCGCGCTGATGCTCTCCTCCTCCTCCCCCCTCAGCCCTGCCACCGTCTCGTTATCCTCCTCTGCACCTGCACCTGCGTTTGTGCTTGGATTTTCATCTGTGAACAGAAAGTCGGTTGGGTTTTCAATACATTAAAAGAGTAAAAGCGGCGGTTGAAGCCTCGGGCCGTTTGTTTCCAGTTTTTTTGCAGTACTGTTGGACCTGCTTAGTGTTAGCTTAGCGGTGCCACATCTGTCCGATTTGGTCCATTTTATGACATTATTCATGACATACACGGGTCTTGAACTGTTGCCCATTTAAGTCCTTTTTGTCTGAAAATGGGTTATGTTTTACTTTTATCCAACATTTTTCTGGTTACTTGTAACAAATACTTTAACCGCAGAACAGCAAAATCGTGGCAACACAGTTGGAACTTTTTTTCAGATGGAACTAGTTTTAAAACACCAGTTAAATTTTGGTTTCCATGACTAACTCTATTTTTCTTAAGTTTACACTCGTAATGTCTCACTTAAAGCTGCGATTTGAGAGATTTCTTCAACCTCAAGTGTTCATATGAAGCTTATGTTTGTCTGTTTTACCTTAAGAACCAGTTATGTGGTGTCCATGGTTACTTATAATAATCTGTACTACGTGTATAGGTTTGTTTTTTCAGCAAAACCCTTCGCCTGCCATAACAGACTTTTCCCATTTTGTTTCATTTAGTTTTTTATTTTGCTCCTATGTTTTTTCGACTACAAGATTAAAAACCACAAGTAACTGCCAATGTTTTATGGGTGAGGTTTGCTGGTCCTCAAGCCTGGATAAAGGAGGCAGGTTGGAACCAGGATATTAAAACACAAGACAGGTCATTTCAAGTTTTAAACATATATAAAATAATAACATACTTTTTTTTTTTACTCTTCTGGTGACTTTTAGGATATTCAGAAGCTACTTTGCCCGAGAAGTGGATTCTGGAGTTATTTCTATTCATTTGACATAATTTCATGCGAATGAAAGAGCTTTAACTTAACAAGATAATAAGCAACTCGTTTAATGGTAAAACCACTGTTAACATTGAAGATGATGGCGAGAATAATCAAGTGATGTACAAAAATCTTTTATTACACAATACACCATTTAAAGATAATGGTATATATATCATATAAAAGCAATTGTTAATAAAGTAAGAGTCATTTTCATTGCCATACGTACAAGTTTGTGTTGCCTTCATGCTAATTTCCTGCCATCTGTGCACAAATGACAAACATTAACATCATAAACAGTGATATTTGTGTCAAAACCGAAATAAAAAGAGCCTAATAAGAAATTAAGAATGGTTTTCTATAATTGCATTGCACAACTGTGCTGTTGTGGATATGTCAATGGTTACGCATCACAGTACGCAACATTAATATTGAAAATAAATTAATAAATGAGGTCTCTTCTGGATTGAGTTAAACGACTCCTTTCTTTCTCAGCAAAATATTATGATCTAATTTAAACCATCTTGGAAAAATTAGACATCACATTCTCATTTTCTCTGGTAGTCATTCATCTTGAGGTTGTTTTCAAACTTCAACTGGGCTTGTTTCTGTTTTTCAAAAACAAGTCAACAACTTCTTGACAGAGGCTTAGTTGTTGCACATTTGAATGCGGAAGCTTTAGACACTATAACTTGAAGCAACGCAAGACATTTTTCAGGTTGTGTGGACCTAAAGGTGGTATCATTACTGAGCATGACTTAAAAACTTCACAACATCGGCCTACCTGCGGACTGACAGCTATCCATTTCCTGACTTGGCCTCTCTGATTGGTCCTCTCCGCTTTTATCTTCAGGCTGGGAGTCAGACAGACTGATGCTGCCAACTAACAGCCTTTTCAGGGATATAACTAAAGAAAAAGAAAGACAGATTTAGCAGCTCCACGAGAAAGACTGGCTAGATACTGTCAAAGAATGAAAAGTAAAAGAAAAAAAAATTCTAAGGATGACCCCAAATCACCTTCATCCAAAGCACAGTTGGCCACCTTCTCTTGATAACTGTTGGAGTGGCCTATCAAGTCGAAGCCTTTGTCTGACAGGAAATCAATCAGCGAGTGCCTGGGGTCTGAAGACTTCTCATTCGTCAAGCTGTCCTTATCTCGATCTATGGACAGACACAAAGCAAAAAGTTTGACTTGAGTCCCCGGAAAATGTGTAACAATAAACCACTTTGTGCCAATTCAGCTGATAAAGTGTTGCCATCTCACCGCCGCCGCTTTTCAAACTGCTGTTGTCCGTCGGGCTCAAAGGTGCCGTCAGCCTGAGAGAGAGGAAAACGGCAGAAGAAATGTGATTATTTTCATAGAAGTGAACTTTGGCGAGGAGTGAAACACACAGCTAACACTTACGCGGAAGGACTAAAAGGAGCTCCTCCACCCCCAGGAGGCAGCGAGAGCCGCATGGGAGCGCCGCTCTTCTTCAGATCATCCACCACCTCTTTTATCACGTCAGTCCAGCTTTTAAACATAAACATATGGTTACAGCCCACCGGAGCACAGCAAACACAATCACAATCTTTTTCTTTCACACTTACAGTTTCCTCTCACCGACGGATTGAGCTACCAGTTCATAGATCTGAGCCCCACTGTCCCAGGTGAAGATCACATAGAAGGCCTTTCGATCTGCGAAAACACAGAGCGTTAAGTTAAGTCTGGTACAAAACAAGTGTCTGGTGGTTGAAGATAAATAGACAGACATAGGAATATCTATCTAGATATACCTTTATTGTCCCACAAGCAAAAGCCACAAGGGGAAATTCCAGATACAGCAGCAGAACACAAAGAGTAGAAAAAACAGTAGAACAGATATTCAACAATTGAATTCTTGTACAACATAGACATGATTGAAGTCCCGGAGATGATAACGAAGGGCTGTGATGCGTCATCCGCAGCTGAGAGATGGAAGTGAATGTCCTTTCAGGCCACCGTAGCATAGTGCTTCAGCTGCTAACCGCTAACAGTTCAAACGTACACATTCTCTTTACATTCCTGCGATTGACTAACCTGTGGCCACCTCACGCAGGAACACTGAGTCCAGCTTGATGATGGGGCTCAGCATCTGCTTGCCTTCTGGGACGGCGATGTTACTCTTGCTCTGGCATTTGAGGACCATCTTATCGTCCAGCCTCTGTAGCAGCACCAGCAGGTCCCCGAGTAACACACACTGCACCTCTATCAAGGCCCAAAGGAAACCCGGCGTAGCAGAAGAACAGAAGGGAAAGCAGATAAAGTGAGAAAAAAACACAGCAAACAACCAGATGCACTATAGGTGCTGATGTCAGCATACAGGGTGCCATGGGTTTATCTGATGTGAGGCTGTGTGAGGTACTTGTCAGTGGATTGATATCAACACTGCCATGTTTTGGAGAAGCAGACAGGAGTAATGGGATGTAAACTACGTGCACTGCCATGGAGAGGAGGAGCAGGAGGAGTAGCAAATACAGCTGTAAACCTCCAGACTAGCATTGGGTCCCTGCAGTCAAATTAACAACCTGCACTCATACAAAGTTACAAAAAACATTTAATTTATTTTGTTTTACTTTATTTGGTAGTGAAATTTAGCTCTCACTACACTGTGTGGATGAATCAAGTAAACCATTTCAAAAGAACAGCTCATCAACAGATACATAAGGTGGTGAATAATGGACAGAAAAGATCAATCAATCGATCAATCAAATACTTTATTTATCCCTGTAGGGAAATTGCTGGTGTGTCTAGGTGAGGGGAACTTTACACATATTGTCTATAAAATTGCTAAACATTTTATCCTAGTACATATTTTTTTTTAGAAATTTTTAAAAAATTGTCAGATTAATTCTTGATTTATGGCTTTTACTTTTGCTGCACTTCATTCCCCTAGATCTCACTCAGTTAAGTGTGTTAAATAATGGCAAGAAGCTCCTAAACAACTTTATCCACTCACTTGTAATCCATTCATCAATCCAAATAAATATTTGGATCCAATTTGAAGAAAGCTCTTAAGATGTTCTTTAAATAAGATCCACAAGGGACAGCACCGTTTTGTAACCATAATAAGTTTATGCAAAGCTGCAAAAAGATTATAAATACTGCATACACTTCATTACACGGAACGTTTCTGTGTGTTAAGGACACATTTTCTGCTGCTGCCCCTTTGTGGTTCATTATTTATGGATGACTTCTGTTTTGTGGCACTACATTCCATCTTCTGCCCAAAAAGCCTACTGTGGTATAGATATCTTGCATGTCATTACCAATAGCCTTTTCCTTTGTAACTCTCCAGGTCAGAGGGCCTTCAAAAAGCATCTTCTTCTGGGTCAGGTCTATGTTCTGGTGAAAACAAAGGGAGAATGATGAAAGACTTTATGTTTGAGATCAAAAATATACAAGCACTGTGTACACGCAACAATGAGAGTAAACAGACGTCCGACAGAACTTTACCTTATACTCAGTATAAAGCTCGTTACTGGGTTTGAGGCCTGACGTGTCCAGTTTGCGCTGGTATTCCTTCAACGTCTGGGAAAAGAGACAGAGATTAGGGGTTCAGACAGAGGACAGACAGGATGGCTCTGGGATAAAAGCAGTCTAACAACCGCAGACCTTCAGAGGTCTCAAAATTAATTTACTACATTCAATTGGTGCTCAATCACTGCACAAGCGTGTGTTGAGTGATGGATTGTGTGTTTCTCACCAATAGGTTCTCCATCACTTTGACCTCCTCATTGACATGGTTGAGGATCCGTCTGCAGCACTCTGCGCTCTGCTGAATCCTCTCCTTCTCTGTCAGCTCCTCTGTGGAGAGAAAGAAAACACACAGTTGAGGAAAATACACTTTTACACCAGAGCACAAACAAACGCCATAAATCACGACTGTACACAAGAGCCTGTGACAGACAGTAATGGATTGATCAAACGTTTGGCTGCAGTGCTTAAGTCAGTCGTGCAAACAGACTGCGTTTATTCCCTCATGTGTAACTAGTACAAATCGTTAAAACATCATGTGTGTTTTGATGTGAAAATGCCGTACTGCTCTGTGTCTCCAGAAAGAACTTCAGTCAAAATGTACAAGCTTGAGAGTAGCTGGTAAAATGTACATAAACATGGCATACTGTATACGGCATGAGGATTTTTTTTTCTTTCTGTACTAACAAATGCACTAACGTACCTCAATCTATTAGGGTCTTCTATAATTCAGTGTTGGGCTTCAACGAAACCAACTAAATTACTTTCTCCAAAACTAATTGTGCCCAGTTGAATTTCTCTCCAAGTTTTATTTTCTACACTTCTTGAGGAATGCTTTTTTTTTTTTTTACAGTCTTCAGATAAATGAATAATAATGGTCAAAATGAAAGCGAATTTAGGCTTTTTAAAAATGTTTTTATCACTAAAAACAGAATATCTTCTTGCAGGTGGAGATGAATACACCCCATCTGTGCACCTTAGTTTTCCACAAACGTAGGAAGGTTACTGTCATTTGTGTAGGTTAAATATCCTGGTAATGTTACAATCAAAGCATGTTAGATCGATACACACCTGTGTTTTTGGCAATGTTTTCCAGCAGCAGCGGGTATTTGGTCAGTCTCTGCATCTCTATAGGAATAATGTCCTTTAGCTGCAGCCTACGGCACTGGGGCTTACTCTCTGCCTCCTGAGTAACACACATAGTTCCAAGAAGTGTTGTTATATGAAGCTGTCCATTCATTCATATGTGTCTTTTATTTCCAATGACCTTCGCGTGTTCAATTGTATGTGTATAATACCAGTATGAAGGAGTTAAAGCGTGGTTCTTTCTTCTGTCTGCTCTTTATTTGTTCCAAGGCCCACGACTGGTGACTGCAGAACCGGGCCGTCAGTTTCTGGAACCACTCCCCTTCTGTGCCACCAAACTGCAATGCACACAGAATTACTCATATGCCCCAGAAAAGTTCAGAAATAAGGAGATTGCAGACAGCAACAACTAGGACCTGAGGTAATGATACTCTGTCATGGTCAGTATTATTAAGTTTTATTCCCAATAAAAATGTCAAAAATTTGTT
>JAPTHA010000009.1:8293611-8305561 GCA_029814585.1 Gymnapogon annona
AGAGTTGTAAATGATGCATTAATATAGAACTTTTGAGATAATTTTTGCTACTTCCCGCCAGAAAATCTGGATGGGTGGGCAAGACCAAAAAATATAGGCCTGGTCAGCAAAGACCTCTCCACATTGTCTCCAGCAGGCCAGTTGTGTACCAGTCTGTTTGTTGATTTGGTTTTGTAATACGTTTGCTCAATTGTATTCAGATACCCTGTAGTGTGTGTGGTGCTTTACCTTTCCTAGTGGTATCCTGAAGAAACCTCCTCTGGACTTCTTACTGTCCACAGCCCTGGTCTTAACCCCCAGGTGCTTCATGTAGAAGGCCACAGCCGAGAAGATGGATTGGCTGCAGAAAAAGCCAGAGAAATGTTTGAAAAATTAGTCGCTGGGGTAGGAAGGATTTATTTTTTGTATTAGTGGGCAAAAGCCTTACTTATCTTAAAACATCATCCGTTTTTCCCATGGGATCCATTTTAATATGCCATTGGAATCGCAACCAGATAAGATGGAGCGATAATTCTTTTTTGCAGGTGTTGTGTTCCGTTTACAAAACACATATTCAGAGTGCTCTTTCCTTCCATTAATGGGTTTGCCAATACCCAGCAAAAAGCAAACACAACGAAACTGCAGGTGGTTAATAGATGTGACCTGTTCTTGTTGCAATACTTAAGACATAAAAAAACATTGCATGAGCATAAACTCTCCAGTGGTGTTCTTGTATGTCATTACTCACAACATGCAATGTTCTTTGCATTTATAGTGTACAAAGAATCAGCAATGACATTTCTGTATTTAGGAAAATGTGTGTGAAAAACACTTATTTTTGTGGTTCATTGAACTTTTTTTGCCATTTTATTTTGTCAATATATATTTACCATGAAGGCAATATTTACAGGTGGCACATGAGGCTTATATTAATGAATATCAAATTAAAATACTGATAAATATGTAAAATATATTCTCTAGCGGCATTGCTCCATGGTAGGTTATCAAAGGTTAGGATGCAAAAAGGCATTTGTACCTACAATAGCTTCTGTTTTCAAGCTTATTTTTTACTACTAAAATAAGAGAAGAAATATTTGGGGCATTTCCTGTTTTAAACTGGTGCCAATGTAAGTAAACGCATTTAGACTTTCATGAAATGCACGTCAAATACTAAATATTTCTCAATAACTAAAGTGTTTTAAGATGAGCTTTTGTGTGTTGGTTTAGTCTCTACTGAGAATTTGGCATGAAATGTCTCATCCACATGAGGGAATTGGATGAAAATGACAGATTGTGTCGGGAGAAAAGGGAGGTGGAGAATCCAAGATATCCAGAGGGAGAGTAGGAGCTCAAAAGACAGCACAGCAAAGGGAGGGAAATAAGATCCAGTTCAAAAAGACAAAAGGAGGAGCTGATGAGGAGAAATAAGAGGAAGAGGCGGTGAAGGAGGAGAAAGGGAGGAGCCTCTGGGGAGGTGCGAATAACAAAAGCAACAGTCTGTGCATCAGTTGTCAGAGTTGTAGTGAGCTCAGAGACTTGACATCGCGGAGGAACTCTGGAGACGAGGATAATGAATATAACCCACGCACGACTGGCTTTAACAATTTATGCGTGACACATTAATGGAAAAATGAAGACTTTTAGAGAAATCCCCGTCAACAACGTCCTATTAATACTTTAGTGTAGACGGCAATTTATAGCGACATTATTAAAAACGCATATAAAATATAAAGAAGTATGTGAGGTCAGTTGAGGATATCAAGACTATTGGTCTTGGTCTAGCGTGGTCTGACCACGCCCAGTCTTAGTAAAAACACGCAGAGATGACATTAAATGACACAAACGTGTCTTAATCTGTATTTGCAAACATTCACTCACCATTTCTCCTCATCCAAGACGATCGATGGTCTGAAGAGAGAAGAGAAAGATGTCAGTGACGTCACTTGAGTAGATGTTTCAGAAGCAGGAGTGACTCGTGTCCCGGCGTCAAACTCACCTCTTCCTTTTAAGTAGCATTTTTTCTCTCTCTAGCTCGACAGGTGACTAACTGTGTTTTAGGCCGATGGAATCTGAAGCGACTGCGTTTTCCCTGATCCGACGCAAAGCTGACTGTTGTGAGTTTGTGTTCAGAGAGGAAGCTATTGAACATATTCTAATATTTGCCGAAAAAAGTAAAAAAAATAAAAAAATAAATAAATCAAAAACGCGAGAGATGCATCAAAGGCTGCACCTCTGCCTGCTACCGTTTTTAAAAAGTTTGCATGCACTGTAGAAAATCTGCAAAACAAAACCTGCTGAACCACTGTCTGTCTCCAGTAAATCACTCAAAGCTTTGCCTTGGTCTCGTAGCCGTGTGCACACCCTGCAATCCCACGTCCCACACAGTCCAGCGCAGCGGAAATGGCTATTTAACCATGTCTTTTTGTCTGATGCAACATGCAGGCAAGACTGGAAATTGGACACTGGTGTTTTGCTCTGAACAAAAAGGGTGGGACAGGTTTCCCCGGGATTCCCCTGCATAATCCAATCAAATGCTCTGGTTTTCCCATTTATATCAACGGCGTGGCCAATGGGGAACATATGGGGCAGGGTCACTGTGTTGTGCACAACTGACAGATGGGGTGGTGTGGTGGCTGTGGTAGTGGTGGTGTTGGGGGGATTGGGGAGGGTGCAAGTGAGTGCAAGTGTTGGAGGCTGCAGCAGTGGAGGGTATAGAGAGCTGATTGTTGAGAGGTATGAATGGAGCTGAAATGAATAGGTGGTCTGTGCGGCGGAGATAGAGATCCGGCTGTGTGACAGTAAGGGAGTGAGTCCGGAGCTGCTTCATCAAGTCTTTAATGGGCTTTTTGTGTCTTCTCCATTGACAGTGCGTTTATATCCACAGGTTGCGCAGCCCCGTGCACAGTGCGTCTCCTCACATTTCTTGCCCGCTCACTTTCCTCCCTCTCTGCTCTGACATGATGAAGTCGGACAGTCTCCTGCCCTCTTCCTGGCCTCCTCTGCCGCTACGTCTGACTCGCTTCTTGAAGAGGATAACACATTGGAGACGACCACAGGGTCAAGGATAGATTAACTTTCTCCCAGATCTTTTCACTTTCTCACTTTCGTCTGGCGGCGTCCGGGGCCCTGCCCCCCCTCCCCCCCCTTCCTCTTGGTAACCCCACCACCCCTCCCTTGAGATGGCGAAATGCCAGGGGAGATGTTTCCTGCCATCGTGGCACTGCTGACTCCATCTTTTCCCTTCTGCTTCCTCACTTCCTACCAGGTTACAATCAATGTTGCAACTCCTCCCTCTCTGATCACATTTGTTTCCGTCTGTCCTGGGTGATAAAGGAAACCTCAACACCATCTCCATCACTGAAGAAAATGTCAGGAAGAGTTTTTAACATCTCTTTCTAATATTACAAGTAAAGTGTAATGTGTTGCGTGTTCAAAAAGAGGGAGAGGCATCAAGTATATTCCCAACAGTCTGATTATTATGATTGAAGTCTTCTTTCACTGACAGCGTGAGGATCACTCTCCACCACCTCTACAACAGTCTGACTCTATGATTACAATGGTTAACTTTCTCCTCTTAAACTACCTCATTTTAGTCAAAGTGTTATAAGAAACTGCCTTAAATAGCATAATAAGGAGAAAAAAAAGGGGAAAAAGGAAGCTAACAGAAGCTAGCTCCAAAGTATTTTTTTTAATATTACCAACTGTGGGTAACATTTCTGAGAAGACATTGTCTGAAGAAGGGCTCAGTCCTGAAACGGTATATGGTGATATTAAACAACTACATTGGGGCAACTTCTGGTGTGCCGACCTATCCCCTTATTTTGTCTTTGTTTGTATCTTGGTCAGGCACCCCGTTTTCTTTTTTTGGGATGTGCGTCCTGTTTTTTTGTTTCTTAAATAGCATAATACCCACTGGTCCCAGGCTTCGCTGCTTGAAACCAGTTTGAGGCTCAAATAAAAGCTGCTGCAAATTGTCATCTGTTGTTCTATGGTTACAATTGGAGACACACTCCAGTCGTACGGCTATTTCAATCGCGACGCATAGCCCTGTCTTCGTTATTTACAAAATCTTGGCTGAGGGTTTGTGGTTGACCCTTCCTGTTAAGTGTTTTTGTATTTTTGCCTGACTTCAACATCACAGAGCTTGTGACATTTTCCAAAGCGGCACCTCAACGTCTGCCCCGATGATTCGACTGAAGGACTTTCAACCAGATGTTAAAGGAGCTAAAACATGGGTCATTTGAGTTTCACCTCAAAGCCTGTAACTCCTACTACTGCTATTCTGCAGACAACAGTTCTGCCAGTGTCAACAAAAACTTGTCCCAACAGGCACAAGTTGATGTTTATTTTCAATGTTTTAAGAAGCAATAGAGAAAAAAAAAGGTGCTGACTGTGACTCAGACATCTTATCCAGCAGGTTCTCGGCTACAGATTTCTCCTTCATCTCCATGGGGATGCGGTCGGTGGGGTAGTGATTCTCCACATCAATCAGCTCCGCTTCATTAGGGGTCATACCCATCATCCTCTTCTGCCTGTGGAAACAATTACAAAACTAATTAATCCTCTAAGGGATTTGCAAATGCACTAAACAGTCAGAGGCATCATACGGTTACAAATGCACATCACTTCCTTTGGATGCTTCAGGTTGTTCATATTTGTTGAGGTTATTCACATTTTAGCTTGGAAAGGTAAATATTTTCTTTTTTTTTCAGATTAAATCAAGCAGAAAATTTGGATTTGTTATTATGCTTTATGTTTACTTTAGATTTTATGTGACCCTGAACTAAAACGTGTCTGACACCTCTGACTGTTAAGATTTTCTGTGTAATTTTTACACTTAGCACATTCATTTTTTTGACTTGTTTGACACCCCTGTTCTGGGGTTATTTCCTCAATTGACCTTTAATTCATTAAAGATAATGTTGGCATTAGTGTCAAAGAGGCAGTTGTTCATGTTTCAAATAATTCTGATAAATACCTTTCCAGAGAAAGATACAGATGTTAGAGTTCATTAGATTTGATTAAGTCAAGCTGGACAGAACAACATTAGAATTTCATCAGGGGCTTGAACTTTGAAACATCAACAATGACGACACTGCTACCTGGCCCAAGAAAACCTAAGTGCAATAAGCTTGCATTTGAATTAACTTTGTATAGATGCATACTTTGTGATACTGTTGGCCACTCGACATGCATTACAGCCTGGTCATTCTGGAAGTTGACAGCTCTAATCTGACTTTAACTTTATTATCAAAGACCTTTTGTCGTTTTAAATATATTTTAGGGGGATTCTTACCTGAAATCTTCGAGTTGTTTGGCCACTTCCGCAACTTGCAAACTCTGAACTTCCTGAGGAAAGCGTCTTTGAGCGTCTTCGGGGAGCAACTCTGGACGGGTTCGGTCTTTGAAGGACAAACAAAAGGCAGCGAGTAAGAGAAGTGATAGAGGGAATAAGAGGCAGGACGTGTATGAATGCACGCTGTATTTGGTAATAATTCGATGGTAAGAAAAACTGGGACAAAACTAACTCACCTGAATCGTACGGTACTCTGAGAATCTGTTGCAAAGCAAAAGACAACGCAACAGTCAGAATTAAGAATATTAAATAGACAGAATACATGGCACAAAGACACAATAATAAATCAATATATTCCTATAAACGATCCTTCTCCTTGATAGAGACATGTGCTGTATGTCTTTGCTTGTTAAGATCCTTGCACTTTTTATAGTACCATTTATACTGATGTGTAATATTTACACTGTTTATAGTACCATTTACACTGATGTGTAATATTTATACTGTTTATGGTACTGGTTACACCGAATTACTGTTTATAGACTGATGTGTAATGTTTTTTACTGTTTATAGTACTGTTTACATTGATGTGTAGTATTTTCACTGTTTACAGTACTGTTTACACTGTTGTGCCATTTTTACACTGTTTTCAGTACTGTTTTCATTGTTACATTGTTATTGTCCATCTTATTTATTTCTTAGTTATATTGACTGTGAATTTTTGTTGTCACCTTGCACTGCAGCCACTTATGGCTTTGGATTCACTTCAGAAATCTTGCACTTTGGTATTCCATGTTTATTTTGTCTAATCAGTTGCCAATCTATGACATTTCGTTACCAGATTCATTGTGTGTGTCTGTGTAATGACAATAAAGGAAGTTGTCTAAGTCTATCCTGGTTTAATGAAAGTGCCGCAGTATCAGGGGATCCCCACTAGGGGTCATTTTAAGACAAGGAATACAACAATGAGCCACTCGGACATAAATAGGACTGACATTAAACTGATCACATGGGCCAGTTTTGAGGCATTGGGTTTATCAAAGAGAGGGAAGTTAAGACGGAACCATCCTTTCAGCCCCTCTTTTTCTAAAGGACTTTCCCACGATCCTGACAGGAAGCTCTGGTGACGAATAGACACACAGACAGATAGACAGGCAGGCAGGCGTACAGACAGGCGGACCGAGACAAAACTGCAAAAGAAGACAGTTGAGCCGACAGACAAGAAGGAGGAAACCTGACAGAGAAGTGGCGGAGGCCAGGTGTGAAGGAAATCGTGGTGGAAAAAGACGGACACCAAAGGCTCTGACACAGCCAGAGTCCACACAAGAGCAAACAGACACAGCCACGCATTCACAAACAAAACAAGCGCACACTATGTACTCGCTTTCCCCTCAGTCCAATCTATAAATGACAGCAGTGCAGTACATTAAAGCAGAACATACACCGTGAGGCCAGTAAGAGAAATGTCAACTTAGTGATGCAATTTTTCCTATGCAAAAAAAACCAAAAAAAAGTATCACTAATACTGAGGGAGCAATGGGAATAATGTGCAACGCTGATTTAAAAGTGATCTTATGACATGTACTCTGAACTTATGGGACGACTGAACGGGCTCCAAACCACAAAACAAAACGATCTGATAGTAAAGTCATGTAACATCCGCTGCGTCTGCTAATGCCATCACTATGGAGTGATATATTCCAAAACCAAACCAAAACCTCTGCGAGCACTATTAGAACTGTAATGATATTGATGAGTATGACATTTTTACGATGACAGTAACATGGTGGATACTGACAATAGCAATGGAGAGATCACTGCTCTTACTTTCAGGTCGTGTTTAGCTACAAATTGAGAATGATTCTGGATTTACAGGATGTCCCTCTAAACGACTAACCGATTTAGCTTTTATTTATATTATCTGTGTTACTATGGATCATATGTGCTGAGCAGTTGGACTTTAGTTTACCAACACTGTTGTAAAATATATGGGCCTTTGTGTTTTTGTATGAGGGAATGTCAAATAATAATCCCTATTTTTTCCCCCTTCTGTGAGGGCCCTCTACTCACTGTGTATTACCTATGAGGGCCGATCAATATTAATTTCAGAGCTCAGACGTGGGCTGAGTTCAGTGTTTGCAGAAGGTTACCGTTCACAACGTGGACGCATGAAATGATATGGGACTATTTTCAGCTATTGTTGTTGGTTCATGAGGTACTTACTGCACCCTTGTCCAAGAAGGTGTTGTAAAACTCTGCCAATTGTTTCTTGGTCTCTTTGGTACTGAAGTTCTTGAAGAGGTCTGCATGGAGGTAACACAGCTGAGGAGACACAGACAGATTAGTGAGGCCTTGGCGATGTCTAATAACCTCTAAAGCCTGGTATGCTATAGAAATGCATTACATACCACAGCACATAAAAACTCACTTAACATTCTGCTGTCGTTAAAGGTCATAAATGCGTCCAAGAAAAAAAAAAAAAGAAGGGTCATTACTTTGTGCATAACCTCTATGGTTGGGAAGCGGCTTTACTCAGAATCCTTGGTCAGATTTTTCTTTTTTAAAGAAACCCAACCCAATTAAAAGACTTTTCTGTTCACAGGCTGGACTACTCATGTTTCCACTGACATCTATCGGATAGGGAGATAAGAGTGTAGGTGTCATGGCTGTGGGAGGTGCAATAGTACCTGGGTGGGTCACATTGTCTGCGTCAACAGAGCAGAACAAAGGGGACAGATATGCATCCTTTACATTCAGGTTTCGCACACTTTCTTCAAGTTCCAATTCAAGCTATTTTAAGGGGCATTTGCCAATTTTTCCAGTACACCAACTTATCGCTGGGGTCAAATACATATCTATAGAAATACATATTATTTCTCTGGGCTTTTATCCCAATGATGTACACATCATATTAGGCTATAATCGTCTAAAATTATGCTTCATAATAGCAAAATATTTCAAATATGAAAGGAGAACACAAAGTCCACTTGGCGTTGTTCAGTGCACACACCATTTCACTTCTTCGGTAATCATCATATGTATTTGGTGTAGGATTTGGGCTGCAGGCAGATCACAGACATGTAATGCAAGTACAAACATAAAGAGTATGGTTTTTATTCGCATGACGGTGAACCTGCTGGACTACGTGTGTTATCACTGTCTCTGGAAACGACATGTTGAATAGGATGAAAATAAGACCCACGTCTTTCCCCATGTGTGTAAAATTATATCCTAGGATTAAAGAAATAAACATGATTAACTGATTATGCTCAAAACATTTTTTCTTTTTTATGTTCTTGATTTATCCGATTAGCAACATTCCCCATGTGAGACAGTATTAAAAACCTGTTAAGTACAATTTATGGTTTTAATGCACTTTTTTTGCCTACGTGAACTGAAAAACATGATTCCTAATACTCGTCCGTTATAAAATCAGGTTGATCAGCCATAATGTTCAGTCTGACAGGTGAAGGGGTAATAATGCTGATTATGATCTCCGTACACAGCCATCTGTGATGATGAGGTTTTAGAAGCAGACACAACAGGCAGTGTAAGGGTCTTTGTGGAGGAACACACTGTGAGCGTGGGTCAGAACATCTCCAAACTGCCGGTCTTGTTGGGTGTTCCCCATCTGCTGTGGTTACAACTCCACCGACGGCGGTTTAATAAAGTGCTATTTAGATTCACAATGTAATTTTTGTGCTGGACAAGCACATCACATCCATGGAGACCCCATTTCACAGCTTACAGGACTTAAAGGATCTACTGCTGCTGTCTCAGTGCCAGATGCTTCAGTGAACTTTCTGAGATGTTGTGGAGTCCAGATGTCAGATTAGTGCTGCAGTCTGCTGATGCTCGGACCCAATCACCTCCTCATCACAGTCTGGCCCTAGTCTCTCAGATCCTTACATTTCCCCATTTTGCTGCGTCCAACACATACACTACACACACTGAAAGGTGCCACTGTAAGGAGATAATGAACATTATTATGGCTGATAGGAGAAACACCTTCACAATTATTATAAGAAAGAAACAAGGAGTATTAACATTTTTTGTTGAGCAAGAAAGATATTCCTTTTGCCATTTTGGCATTTCTTTAATTTTGCAGACCCAAAACCTTATTAACAGCATTATTTATGATATACAGTATTGCAAAGCTCTAACATTAGGATCGTATACTGAAAACAAACAGAGACAAGAAAACAAATATGCCTGAACACAGTGGATGAAATTCAGGAAGTTATTAAAGTTTTCTGAACTAAATCCGTTCATTTGTGAAAAGCACTCCATAAGTGTATCCGCCCCGCCCTCTATGGTAGAGTCTGAACGTAGGCAGGAAGTTGTTACAGTTCCATATCATATCACCAAACAAATACTTGGTCAAGTGCCAAAGGTGAAAGCCGACTCTACCCAAGATAATAAAGCAAATCTGGAAAGCATCGTCAATGCCCCATATGCCTTCCAGTGCTTTATACATCTCTGACAGAGCAATGTCTTATTAATTACTGGGCCGTCCTGACATGTGTGCCAGTAGTTGGCATCCTTCACTGAATGTTGTTGTGGTTGTTCTCTGTTGTAAAAAAAAAAATCATAATATGCTGCTTTAATCTGCAACATGACCACGGACACCTGCTAATATCCCTGTTGATGGTCAGATGTGTACCCTATATCCCTTTAAAAACAGTCATCTCTAAAGTTTTCCACAAGTGGCAGGTGGTCTATTCCTTCCTTTTGCGTTCCTTTAAAGTCCTTCTGTTCAGCTTTTCCATATTTGCTCATTTCCATAAACCTCATGATGTGATCTACCACAATTTTTAACAAAAGGCCTGTTTTCCCTTCTTATTAGTATGGATTTTTCTTTCATCTCTACCAGAGAGGATTTTTGTCATTACTCACACCGAGTGCAAACAGGGGTGTGTGTCACAACTGGTAAAACTATACATATCTACAAAGAATCCTCAGAAAAATAGCGTCATATCTGCACATCCAACATGTTTGAGTCATAAAAAAACGCTCTGATCATTTAAAAGGCCAAGGGTCAGAAAATGCCTTTTACTCATACACAAGACCTGTGACGTTCAGAATATTATTATCTTTATGGAATAGCATGTGAACATACTCACTGTCTCCACCGCTTTGAATCCTCTCTTCTAAAGTGTTTTCTATGTAGATGTTTCCACTTAAATTACCACCGAGTATGGAACCCGTCATTTCCCCCATTTTTAACCTGTTCTATTAAGTCTATGCACAATACCTTACTGAGACCCACAGGCTCCTAAAACTCCTTCTAACACTAGATCATCCACACGTAGTGACTCATATTAACAACTTGGTCAAAGCAATGAAATAATTGTCAAAAAAGTCCCAAATCCATTTTAAACACATTGTCACACACATTAGTAATGCAGCAGGAATAGTGCAGACACCTACACTTACCAAGACAAATCTTCAAAAATCCAAATAAGTAATTTGTCAGTCAAATGTTTAAGTCTGTATGCATTGCTCTGAGTCCACTCCAGATGCTGTGACACTTAGAACTGATCAGGTGGAGTTCTCACCAGTGGAGCCGGGTCAAACTGTAGGATGACATGTTGGATGAAGACCAGCAGGTGGGCCGGCCGCTCCTTCAATACCTCTATAGAGCTGAAGTATGTGCACTGGTCTTCCCCCACCTGAGACAGTAAGAGCACATTAATATGGGCTAGAATAATGGCTTAAGGCAGAGTTTATTATAGTAAAGCCAAACAAGAACAACAACTACAACGACCTGAGAAGACTGAGATGAAAACAAGAACAAAATAAAACTTACAATAAAAAATGTAGGCAAAATCAGCTTTCTTTTCATTTTCCCCCAATTGTTAAACTGGCACATGTTGTACAAGAGCAGCATGTCTTTGCACAATATGGGAGTTTATATAAACAATGGTTTTCTAAATCATATTGATGTCATGCATTCTTTCTGCTTAACTTGCTCAGCTTCATAAATCAAGGCTTTCCTCATAATAACTGAAAAAGTAGCACCGATTAAGGGTTAATGTACAGAGAGCAAGTCATTTTTGTGAAATCACCCCAGACCTGGTGCTGCAGAATGACGTTCATTTCACTCAGACAGGTTCGCTGCACATTAACTCCTGACTTAAAACAGGGTATCTGCAGGTTTAAGGAAGTTAAATTTAAGACTTTTTTAAAGGCCACATTAATCAATTTTTGACCTTTCGTCTGCAGGATATCAAAAAGTGGGACCACACTGCAGATAGTTTTGTCCATATATTTAATGGAAAGTGCTGAAAAATAACAAACATTAAGATCACAAGAAGGCAGAACATTAGCAACTTGTTCTACAGAGCCATTGATTACACATTTGCCAGATTCTTTCCAAAGACTTCACTGTAAAAGGTAAAATATTGCAATTTTGTTTATTGTGTTTGTGGCATTTTTAAGAATTTTCAAAAGGCCACAAAATGCCACAAACACAATAAATACAATTGCAATATTTGTTCATTCATGCAATATTTAAGGATTAATTGTCATTTCTAAGGACAATTAAGGTCTTAATTTTGGACAAACAAATTTAAGACTTTTTAAGGACTCACGGACATCCAGTAAGAAGAGAAATATTTGACTACAAAAAAGGATTTAAAATATGTTTAACGATACACACAACGATATATATAA
>JAPTHA010000009.1:8451205-8473037 GCA_029814585.1 Gymnapogon annona
TGTGTGTGTATAACACTGTAAAACCCCAGTGAATAATAACTTTTCAACACATTTTCAACATATTTTCAACATATAAGGACAGGACAAAATAAATCAAAGTTTGCTCTCTTTCTCTTTATTATATTATATTGTGTAATATTATATTTTTCCCTTCCCTCCAATTTTCTGAGGCCCCCCTAGCGTCTCGGATCCCCACTTTGAAAACCACTGCTCTTAAGGACTCGGAGGTCGATCTCACCAAGATTCAATACTATAACATAACTATAACAGAGTTGATTCGTCAGTTGGTAGAACAGGTCTGAATTTCCAACCAATCACATTCACAAGTGTCCTGCCCCCATTCCTGTTTAATATTATAAAGTTGCGTCTCTTTCATCCATGTTTCTTTCAATTCTGTTGAAATCTCATTAGATTTCTTGTACTTTTCTTGTTAGCTTTTAATGACTAGTGTGTAATCAAATATGAATGTATTTCTAATTTCACCCGTCTTAAGCCTTTATATGAAAATGTTATTTTATTCCTTGCACATTTTTAACTGATGTAAAGCACTTTGGGCCACAATCCTTGCATGAAATGTGCTATACATTCTTCTTCTTCTTATTCCTGAGATGGTTAATTAACTGTCAATCAAACTTTTGCGCTGGTTTGCGGTCTGTGATTGGTTGAGGGGCGGGGCCTGGGGGCAGCAGAATGAGGCCCGTGCCTGAGACTCACAATGTTAGTGGAGTTTTGTCACTGCATTAGGAGGCAAGATAGAAAAACATCACGAACAATGAGACACGGACCTCTGTTTGACAAATGTGACAGAAAGAGTGTGTGATGGAACTGTGGCACCTGTAAAAAAAACGGAACGTGAAGCGGAATGTCACTGAAGTTCACAGCAAACTTTTTCCGGTGAATCTCCGGTGGGAATCAAACTCCGAAGAGACAAGGCACTAGAGTTGAAAAGTACACTCCCAAAAACAACAGTCCATGTTCAGTTAATCCACCAGGAAGAAGCGCTTCAACAGAGGCATCGTTAAAGTGGTTGACATCCAGGACCGGCAACGCTGATTGTCCAGCTGTGGGCGTGTGGTTTCTGCGCATGCGCTCAGACAGCTGGAGTTGGACCTGAACAGGTGCCTCTGGGTTTCACTGCTGTGATGACTTGAGAAGTGATTGGGTGCTGCTGGATTCACGTGCACAACGTTGATCAGTTTATATATTAGATATATATGTCTATATATAGATATATATATATAGACATATTTAGAAAAGGTAAGATCTTTCGGAAATGCACATGCTTGTATTAGATTTCTTTTATTTTTTATTTTCTTGGCAAAAATCTGCTGCTTATTAGCACTTTTTAACTAAAAAAAAACTCTAAATGACAAAATAATCATTCATCTTCCAAACCCGCTTTATCCTTTCTGGGGTCACGGGGTCACTGGAGTCTATCCCAGTTACTCAAGGGTGAAGGCGGGGGGGGGGGGAGAGACCCAGGACAAGTCGCCAGTTCATCGCAGGGTAAAAAAGGCAAAAGATAAAGATGAGGTAAAAGAAAGATAAGATCTTTCAGAAATGTACATGCTTGTATTAGATTCTTTTATTATTTTCTTGACAAAAATTTGCTTATTAGCACTCTTTAACTATTAGAACTGATAAAATAATCATATATAAATAAAACAATAAAGAATGCAATGTTACAAACATATACAAAATGTGTATTTGACCCGTTAAAGATTAATGGAATCGGTCATGAATAATAATCTATGAACTGTGCAGATTTCATTTCATTGTTGCATATCAAAGTGGTAGCGCTTCATATTACTCAATACTCATGAAGTAGCCCCCAGTTTCAAAAAGTTTGGGGACCCCTGCTCTAAGGGTTGTCTAACATGTTGTCTTGTGCATCTGGACTCAGCTTCAGTCAACACATGAACCGCCCACTGAGCTGAAAATCAATGTCCCAACAGCTACAATGTAAACAGAGCAGCATGACTGAGATGATAAATGCTCTGCAGACAGTTTGTGTATGCATATTCGTAACAGTGGGCACTTTTACACACTGACACACACACACACAGTTCATGCATTAAGTATATATTTATTTCATTTCTAGAAATAATATAGGATTAGTACAGAAAAATGTGATATCTGCATGTTCCACTGAAATGTATCTCAATGCCAAATCCTCAAGGCTCCATGAAAGTAGTGTCTTGGGAAACCAGATAAAGCTAGTGTTGATAAACATCACAACTGTCCACGCAGTGTTAGAAAAAAGTTCCAAACATCAATTAATTTATATGTATTCAAGTGACTTCAGTATGAGTTCATCAACCTCAGCGAAAGAGTTAGTGACTAGATATAAATATTATTTACAGATATATTTTGTCTTATAGCACATTCAACAAAAATCTAGCTGTAGATTATATACAGTTTCAATAAATAGCACAAATTAGAGTTAGCCTTTAACACTATGATACGGTGTTGCTATTTGGCAACAAATGGCGACAGACAGGAGAGGTCTTAAGAGAGCTAGTAGGAGTGTTTAAATTTGGCATGAAACATTTTGGAGAGCACTTTGAAGCAGTTTTCTGCAGACCTCTTCGAAAGGAGGACCTCGCCATTAGAATACTCAAAAAGCATTCAAAAGAAGGATTTGTGTGACATTTTTTGATGGAGAAAAATACATACTCAACAATAAGTGAGGAAAGTATTATTATAAAACTGAGTTGTTAAATAACAATGATTATACCATTTTTACGATTATAAACCAAACTGTCTTGTTTTCATTCATTTCCACTACTGTGCAGTGTTGCCATATGACAACAAAAAAAAAAACAACTCATGTTTTTTAAAAATTATTTCTCTTGATTATGTTTACTTGGTCTAATTTTCTGACAAAAATATACATTCCAAACATTTTTTTTACCAACTGGCATCATGGTACCATAGAGGGTTAAAGAAGAACTTCAATGAGGACTCAGCGACATTTGGCCATATGTCCAGAGAGATGGTGAGAACGAGCAAACCTGCGAAGGCAGTTGGGGCAGGAGTATGGCTTCTCCCCCGTGTGAGTTAACATGTGAGTTTTCAAATGACCTGACAAGCGAAAGCTCTTTTCACATTCTTTACAAGTGTAGGGTCGCAGGTTAGTGTGGCTCCTCCTGTGTTTGCCCAAATCACCAGAGGACGTGTAACGACGATGGCACTCAGGACATTCAAAGGGCTTTTCCCCAGAGTGTATTCTCTTATGTTTCACCAGGTCACCAGACTGAGTGAAACTCTTGTCACATTCAGTGCATTTGTAGGGTCTTTCGCCAGTGTGGGTGCGCTGGTGGTTTCTCAGATGTGAAAGGCGAATGAACTTGCTGCCGCACACGGTGCAGTGGTAAGGCCGCTCCCCAGTGTGCGTTCGCAGGTGGATTTTTAAAGCCCCATAATCTCCAATCTTGAGCCCACAGTCCCCACACTGGTGAGCTTTCTCAGTGCTGTGGAGTTTGCTGTGAACCCTCAAGTTCCTGCGTGTGCTAAAGCTCTTTGCACACGCGCTGCAGTGAAAGGGTTTCTCACTGGAATGCGTCCTCACGTGGTGATTCAGACTGGACTTGAATCCAAACTCTTTGCCACATTCAGGGCAGGAGTATTCCTTCTTGCCCGAGTGTGTGCTCAAGTGGCATCTAAGATGGTGTGAACGTATAAAGGCTTTCCCACACACCTCACACTTGTATGGTTTCTCCCCGGTGTGTATTTTCATGTGTTGACGCCAACCGCTGCGCTCCACAAACCTTCTGCCACAATCCTTACAGACAAATGGCCGATCTCCGGTGTGAGTGCGCATGTGATCCTCCAGGCTCTGAGGTGTACGGAGCTTTTTTCCGCATTCAGGACAGGGAACACCTATGTCCAGACAGATTGGCTTGTCCTCAGGTTCTGAATTACCTGGTTCATTACACAAATGAGGTCCTTGACCCCAGGTGGATTTGAAACTCTTGCCACAGTCTCGACAACTGAGATGTCCACCTCGGGTGATCACCTTCATATTGTGCCATCGCTGACAGTGATTCTTCAGGTTCTTCAAGTACTGAAAACTGCGTGCACAGGTGGGGCAGGGGTGGAGTCTGCGGGGAGGGGGAGCAGGGTGAGCTTCACGGACATGGATCCGAAGATGGACTTTAGTTTTAAAAGTGCTGCTGCAGATGGTGCATGCGAATGTGGGAATGAGGTTTATTGTGCGGCAGCACTTCTTGAGGTTGGCGAGATACTGTTTCTGGTGAACCCACTTAACGTGCTTCTCTAAGAAATCCAAGTCAGTAAAGGAGATGTCACAGTGAGGGCATGGAAAGAAGTCAGATGATGTTTCTAGGAAAGGAAGACACAAAAAAAACCTTAAAAAGTAATACTATATGAAATATTTTAGATCAACACAATCAGCAACATAATTTACAATGACAATGAGAAAGTGGGATTTATTTTTCGTAGCGTATTTACACCTTCTTCAAGTGCAATATTTTAAGTAGTTGCATTTGTTTGACAGTGACAGTTGGTTTGTTAATTTTGAACAAATCTCATAAAATTATATAACAACACTTTATTATTTAATATAATTATTGAATTGTATAATTGATCATTATTAGAATAATAATTCATTGTAGAGGTTGAGCGCAGCACCAGCGCTTCTTACGACAATCTTACAACCCTCGTGAGGACTAAAGTTCTATGGGTGAATGAATGGTTATTTTTTTCTTCCCAAAGCTTTATTTGCCATATATACAACCTAACCCATACGACCTGACAAAAAAATCATGTCTTAAAATCAGAAAATGCTGATCTAATGTCATCACTGGGCCTTGAGTCTTTGCTATAAAACATTTTAAATCCTTCAGAAATCATTGCTCATACCTTGATCTCCCTCTAAATCGTCTTCTCCTAAGTTGCTTGTATCCTCTGCTTCACTATCGTTTTCATCCTTAAACCACGACTCTGACTCCTCTTTGACAGCTGTCACAGGGGGTTCCCGTTCTGACTCCTGATCAGAGTCACATTCCTCCTTCAGATGTTGATGCTGATGTGACCTGTATGTCACAGAGTCAGGCTTACGGTTTGATGTCTCTCCGTTGCACTCCTCACTGATCTCGTGCACACATGGCTCCTCCTTGATTCGCATGTCCGGTAAACCCCCGTTAATGTACACTCCACTGGAGACTTTTAGTCGTTCACCATCCAACCGTGACACACATTTGTCTTTCTTCTTAGTAGAATTCATCTTTGTATCTTGTTGTCACCATCAGGGTTTTTGTCTCTATCGCGTGCTGGGGACCAGAGAAACACACTCATAAAAGTGGGCATGTGGCTAAAAGACAAACACAGAAAACAAGGCCATATGTAAGAGAAATTCAGTAACTGGAGAGGAGAAACAGGCATAAGTCAAATACATGTTTGTCATCTGGTTTCCAGTTTATGCTAGCGCCGTAGCTTAGCTTTACTGACAGTTTTAGCATTAGCTTGAAGTAGCCGCAGTGCTAACCATGCTACAGCTGTGCCAGAGGTGATATTTTTGTTGTTAATTGTTAGTGTCACTTGGGCAGTTTTTGGCGTTTTACAAACACGACCAACCTGCGTAAAATGCACGTAACATCCAACAGACTTGGAACGATTTGGCTACCGTTTATTAGCTGATCTTATGAACGTGCAAGGATAACACGGGAATAGGATAGTACTTCCTTTCCCACTGGCCAATCAGCTACGCTCAAGGTCGTCAAGGTTACAAGCCCACGACGCAATTAAAGGGACAGTGACATTTAGTGATATTTATTTTTTGAGTTGATTTGTTTTCTGGGTTTTACTCAGGTGGTTATCCCCAAATTGTGTCAGCACCGACAGTGATTTTTTTTTTCAAATTCTTGAGGTTATTAAGATCATCCCACACATCAGATAGAGGAACTATTGCATCAGAGACAATAATCAGCAGCTGCGGGGCTCCACAAAGGACAGTCTTGGCTCCCTTCCTGTTCACAGTGTAGTGTACACAGTCGATCAGGGGCAAGCCATTCTGGTCATTGAGGGCCGGTGTCCTGCATGTTTTAGAAATTTCCCTCTTCCATCACACCTGGTTCAATTAATCGTCTACCAATAGTCATTGTGTCTTTACTTTTTCATAGAGTTTTTTAGGTTCTTTTATATCAGACACAAAGGTAAGTTTGTTTTACCTGACATGTTTCGACATTGATGATGTAAACAACATCAGCTGTTTTAAAGACATGTCACACACGCCATTTGGTGACACCTCTGAAGAAGACGGAAGTAAACATGCCAGGTAAAACAAACTTACCATTGTGTCTGATATAAAAAAACCTAAAAAAAACTCTATGGTTCCATTAATGATCAGTTCATCACTAAGCTCCACAGAAGCCCGATAATGACTTAATGTTGACAAATGTACAAGAATTCAATTGTGTGTATATGTCTTCTACTCTGTTTTTCTATTCCTTGTATTCTGCTGCTGTATTCACTAATTTCCCAGAGGAACCTTCCCGAGGGATAAATAAAGTATTATCTAATGGATTTATTAAGATCTGCAGAAGCCTGATAATGATGTAATGACATCCATATGTGATGGAAGAGGGAAATATCTAAAACATGCTGGACACCAGCCCTTGAGGAGTTGGACACCCCTGCAGTAGATCAAAAGTACGTTATCCTTGCTAATT
The DNA here is from genome assembly GCA_029814585.1 of Gymnapogon annona. Taxonomy (NCBI): domain Eukaryota; kingdom Metazoa; phylum Chordata; class Actinopteri; order Kurtiformes; family Apogonidae; genus Gymnapogon; species Gymnapogon annona. The sequence continues at coordinate 8,457,898 of JAPTHA010000009.1, forward strand.
ACTACCCTTGGTGACTAATTGCATTGGAACTTATACTATGTTCTCTGGCTTTTTTATGCTGTAGCCTGTGTTCTATGCTGATTTATAAATGTTAATACTACCTTTGTTTGCGAAGCACTTTGGGTCAACTTCAGTCGTTTTTTTAAATGCACTATAACAGGGGTGTCGGACTCTGCTCCTCCGGTCCAGTATTCTGTATGTTTTAGATGTTTCAATTATTGATCAGCTCATCACCAGGTTCTGAAAAAGCCCAATGATGTAATGGCATCCAGGTGTATTGGAAGAGGGAAATCTCTTAAACATGCAGGACACTAGCCCTCGAGGACTGGAGTTTGACACATGTGAGGTATATAAATCAACTGCCTTGACTTGTTACATGAAAAAAATAAACTCTTCTGATGACAGCAATTTTGGTGTACTTTGGGAGTGGACAGGCAGAGGAGTACACAGACCCAACCAGAGCCTTCCATGAAAAACTGCCAACACCCAGCCCAAAGCCTAAGGAATGATGGTGGATTTCAGGGAGTCCAAACCCCCTCCTTAGCCAGCCAACGTTCGTGTACAAATATCTCTATGAAGATGACTTATCAAGACTAAATGACTCATGCAGCATTGTTGATCGCTTTTTACATTTCAACAATAATCTCAGAATTTGGTTGAAATTCAAAAAAAAAAAAAATTCACATCATGATCCATAGACTTTATTTAGCTGATCCAGGACAGAGAATCTTCACGCAATTTTCTGTACAACACTGTTCCCTTCTTTGAACACAAAACAAATAAACAAAACATAAGAAAAATTATGTACAAAAATAAAGTATGTTAAAAAAAACATACAGAAAGATACAAGACAAAAAGCATTAATGCTTATTTGAGGAGGGATGCTTTATAATAGTGTAAGTATTTGTTTGCGCTAACATTACTATGCTTTGAGTTCTCCGTTTATGACAAAGCCTGTTTTTTTTTTCATTTGATAAGAATCCAGTAGCACAATTCTGACTTCCCCCATGACAACATGTCCCACTGAAGCCCAGCGACATCACCTCTTAGTGTTTCACATGAATTTTGGGGCTCATCGCCTCCATGCAGTGCAAATTAGAAAATAAAATGGACAAAAATACTAACCTATGCACAAACCAGTGAAGTCATACAGTCTCATTGTAAATAGAAATGCTGCCAAGTCTTTCTTAAAATTTCTCACCAGGAGAACCTCTTCAAATGTGACCCCTTTCCAATATCAGTATCCATCAGAGTAACATTTTCAATTCTGTACTACTGCAACATCCAATTTTTTTTCAGCTAGCTATGATTAGTAGCTATGGTTTGCTAATACAATCATTTAGGCAGGCAGGTTGCCAGAGGAAAGCAGTCCAGCAAAACTAGCCAAACACCAATATACATTTCATATTGTGAAGATGGAATCAAACATTGCAAAAAAAAAATTTGACACATTTCTTCATCTTTATGGACGAGTTCACTTTTGTTGTCACTTAACTATGGTGTGAGAAACTGAGGACTAATATTGAAAACATTATCCTTCATTGTTTTTTTTTTCTAAACAAAAAGTCTTAACGTGTTATCGAGTCCTCCAGGAGCTGCACCAACTATTACAGTTAACACAAGTCTTAAGTGTAATCCAGTCGACTCACAGACAAGGCAAGAAGTGAAGGCAGATAAGCAGAAAAAACTCAACAATGTAACAGAGCAGGTGAATAAATATGTAAAAAATATATTCGGGGGGTTTCAGTCTGTTCAACATAAACATGTAGTTCATAAGCCAGCCATATAGCGAATCACAATTATAAACCACCCATGTCCACCATGATATAAAAACCGTCTCATGAGCAACTTTTTCTTCCTGCCCAGACAATCAAAATTCTGCACTTTACACTGAACTAATTTAAACGTCTCTTGTTCTCAATGGCAATTTTGATTGTCACCTTCCGGGTATAAAGCACAAGTTGGTTCCAATAGGAGCAGGTGTCTTATCTCGACGCCTTCTGTTGGTCAGTGAAAAGAATTTAACAACAGGCCTAGCTTCAGTCTTTTTGTATGAGACTGACTGTCAGGTGTGCTCATACCACGTTAGTGATCACAAATAGGATGCGCTGTTGATCTTCTTGATACGTGTAGCAGTTATAGTGCATTCTAGAGACAGCTGGCTTGGTCATGTGAAGCACTGAAATACAGTATAGCAATACATAAAACAATAAGAGACACATAATAATTCATAATACAGTGTATGTACAACTTTGATCAAAACGCTCATCATAAGTGACTAACGCAACTCTTTTGGACTTATAGCTATGCTTCCTTCAAAAAAATGAATTTATTATCTAGAGATTTATTTCTTTTATCTTTTTTTTACTCTGTATCTTTACCCACCCCCAGCCCCAGCCTACCCCCCTACATAGCCATAGTGGTCAGGTGCTGATGGCCGAGCAGCCCCTTACGCCCTGCTCCTGCACCTGGGTGGCCCCCACCGTTGCCATGGCCACAGTATTCTTGCAGGTTTTGGCGCAATGTAACCAGTGCAGAGCCCAAACAGGCACGATTTGGAGCTAAAACACCCCCAGGCAGCTGGAAGAGCACAGTAGCCACCCCAGCCATGCCGTCATCTGTGGGCTCCAGGGTGATAGGCCCCACTTTGAAGGAGGAGTAAGAAAAGCCCATGAGCTGAGAGAGGAAGGGGTCGGAGCGGCAGAAGTGCTGATAGCCACTGTAGGTGGAGGGATGGTGGTGATGTGACACCGGGGTCCCAGCTGTCGTGCTTGCGTAGTGGTGGGTGTTCAGGTAGTGCAGTGGCAAGTGCTGGCCGCTGTTCCCCCCTCCGCCCAATGTGAGGTGGTGGTGGTGGTGGCCTGTAGGTCCGGAGCCTGGGTCGTGCTTGTAGGAGACAGCTCCCGCTCGGCCCCTCTGGCCCACCACCACTCCCCCCAGCTTGCTCGTGCGAGCATGAGCAAGTGATACAGTGCTACCCCCCACCCCTCCACCAGCCGAAGGCAGGTATATAAGCTGAGGCTCTTCTGGTTCTAAATATATAGTGAGCTTGGCAAAGGGCCTTGACGCCATCTTGGTCATTTCCTGGATGTGGCGCCGTTGCTCCCGACGGAAGTCCAAGAACTGCTTAACCTTCCACAAGAGGACGCAGACGGACAGGAAAAGGAAAAAGCAGGAGAAGAAAACAGAGAAAAAGACAAAAAGATCAATGTGGGCTTGGTCTTGACGCAAAAACAGCAGTCCCTGCGACTCTCCCTCCTTCATGTTGGTTCCTACGCCTTTCAGAGCGATGTAGAACCGGCTGGACTTCAGGGAGTGCACCTCATGAGGGAAGGTGATGACCACACGATCCCGAACACCAAGAACTATCAGAACAGTCTGAGGTTTCCAAACAGTAATGTAGGTGATGAGTCCCTCGGCCCTCTCCTCCCTAATTTCTCTGTCTGCACCTGGGGGTTTAGCTTGCAACTGCAAGGGGTTGTGGGACAGCACAGGACCCCCGAGATTGGACGAGGCATTTGCATACACCTTTATAGGTGACGGAGGAGAGTCCTTTTCTCCCCCAGTAGTTGTCACGCGTGTCACTGACTCCTCCCCCCGGTCGATATTGATGGTATGTATTCCTGTGTACCGATCGACATCCACGATGAAGGTGTCATGAGAGTTGGACACGTATACTTCCACTTCACCAAAGGTCACATCGATTGTGACCCGAATGTCCACATTTGTGAACTTTGGCTGCGCAGCAAAAAACACGGTGCGGCCTTTGGGCAGATTGCGAATGGTGGGGTCATGGAAGCAGTTGGTCTGGGACGTAGGGTCGAAGCAGCACTCTGTGTCGACGTTGAACTGACGGTAACACTGACGTCCATTCACTGGGGTTCCGTTGAAGGAGTCTTTACACTTGGCACACTAAATAGGATTTAAGAAAAAGAAGAAAACAAAAGTGCATGAAATGAATCAAAAACACACAAAACTTTGTTGCAGTAATGAGCCGAGTGGAGCCAAAAAAGCATACGGTGCAAATAAAACAAGCAGATCTCAAACTGTCCATTTTAACCATTATTTCCACAGCGTTCCTACCTGCTGCCTGTAGCAGTCCTTCCGATCACTCTGGGGGCTACTGAGACAGGATGAGGTTTCTGTGTTGTTTTGGCAGGGGCAGCCCGTGCCATCATGTTCATTACATGTGTCTGCATGACCATTACACTGGCACCTGAAAGAAAGAGGTCAAAGTCCAGAGGTCAGCAAGAGAAACGCTGCAGTGTGTGGCTTCCTTTATGTCACCACTTTAACTTAGTGGTATTCTAAATTAAAAGAATTTAAACATTTAACCAATTACTGACAAAACGGGCAAGTATATACTGACAGACGCTGACTAACCTCTAAGATGTGAAGTCTGACAATAAAAGTAGAGCTGCTTTGTTATGGACTGAAACAGCCTATGAAAGATCTGTAACATTTTAAAAGCCTATTGAAAACCTAACCATCATCAATTTATCAATCTTTAATGAAGGTATTCTTATTGTAAAGTATTGTACTTGATGTGTAGTATTTTCACTGTATAGTACTGTTTACATTGATGTGCACTATTTACACTGTTTTCAGTGCTGTTTACATTGTTGTGCAATATTGCACTGTCCATCTTATTTATTTCTTATTTATACTGACTGTGTGTGTTGCCACCTTTGCATTGCAGCCACTCATGGCTTTGGATTCACTTCAGCAATTTTGCACTTTTGTATTCTCCATATATATTTTGTGTTATCAGTTGCCAATCTATGACATTTCGTTGCCAGATTCATTGTATGTGTCTGTGTGATGACAATTAAAGGAAATCTAAATCTAAGTCTAGGTCTTGTACAGTTTTACATTTTTAAAATTGTTCACAGCATTGGTCTGAATGGGAAAAAACAAACATCGCTTACTTCTCACACTTCTCCTGCAGAAGGAAAAAGCCACTGAGGCAGCTCTCACACTTGTCCCCCACACTGTTATTCTGGCAATTCACACACACAGCATTTTCTTCTGTGGGACCTTCAGAAACCCAGTTCTGAATCTGATGAAGAGCAAATGAAACAAACTGTGAAATTTGACAAGAGTATGTGTATATACACACACTCACACAATTTTCCACTTATATTATTAAGACACGACTAACAGAGGGCCACGTGGACAGAGGACACACTTACGCTGCTAGGGTCTAAAGCAAAGACCCCCGGGTTCTCCAGAGCCTTCTTATGTTCATCACGCGACAGACATATAGCACTGTTTCCCCTGCAAAACTCTCGGCATGGACGACAAGTACCACCTCCTTTGGCAGAGCCCACAAACAAAGGTTTGCATTTTTCGCAGTGCTTACCCTAGAATTGGAGGCAAAATTGAATAATTAATGTGGGTGAATGTTTTGCAAATTGTATGTAAATGTATGAAAGTATAAGTACTTACAATGGTGTTATTGTGACACTCCAGGCAAACATCTGGTTTGTTAACGCCAGCACAATTGCTGTGTTTGTTGCAGCTGCACTGAGAGGAGCAGTTATCTCCCACAAAGCCAAAGTGACACTGGCAAACTCCTGGAGACACACATGTCCCATTGACACAACCCTGCGCACACACCGGCTCACACTGGCCAGAAACACTAAACACAGAAAGAATAAAGATGTTCAAATTGATGTTAAGTCACTGGTCTATATATCACATGAGGCATATTTATGTACATGTGATGTTACCTGCTGAGGATGTAACCCTGTTTGCAGGTGCAGTGGTACCCCTGGGGCAGGTCATGGCAGTCCTGGGTGCTGTTACAGTGGTGATGGCCATTAGCACACTCATCCTCCTCTGGACAGTGGAGGAACGACCAGCTGCTGTTTCTCAAGGGACAAACGCCCTCACTCACACCTGGAAGTGAACAGAGGTGGGTGGTGAGAGAAGCCCAAAGCAGAGAATATGTGAAATAAGCAGCAGAACTGGAGACTCCACTTGCCATTAATTGGCATTATTAACTGTTACTATTTCAATGAGTTTTGTTTATGTGTTGTATGTGACACCAGCACCCTCTAGTGGGACTTTTTTTTACAAACTATAATGGAACTGCAGAACAACCTGGCTCAAACTACAGCATTAACACTGATTTTGAACCTGATTTGTCAAATAATGCACCGCAGTCTTAGTTACACCGTACAATCCCAAACAGCTGATGACCCTTATCTTACCATCTAATCCTCCTTGAAGACACCGTCCCGCCCCATTGCCTCCCCGAGCAGCACACCAGCCACATTGAGGCCTAGCAATGCACTGGGCACACTGGTTGAGCTGGGAGCACTGAGGTGAACATGAATCTCCACCAGAGAGTAGACGACCACACTGACCTGCCTCACAACGCAGAGGCACGAATGACGGGCTCATGCACTAGAGGAAGCAGAAAAACAAACTGTGATGTTATGAGCTTTAAATGAATGTCACTAACATGTCTGTGTATCTCACCCTTATGACTCATACCTGCTGCAGGGCCATGCTCCATACACAGTGCTGCCAGCCTCCATCTGAGCCTCTGGAGCCCAGACAGAGGCTGCAGTTCTGAAGACTATGACAAGGGGGAGGGCATGGAAGAGGTGGAGAAGACTCCACCTGCATGGGCGAGACGTTGAGCAGAGCATAACTGAAGCAGGTCCAGTCATAGGTCGGATTCACACTCAAGATGCGCCGCGTCTCCCCTGGAAGAATCATAACATAAAGTGTGTTTATACTTTCAGATAGCAAACTACCAAAATCCAGCAGAAAACTCTGATAATGTTTGGCAAACGATCTGCCAATAACCTCAGGAAAAACATTTGACAAAGTTCAATGCTAAGCTCTATGAAATAATAATAATCTGTATACTTTATTAATCCACAGGGAAATTGTTGATAATGACTTTAATAAATCATCCAAGTGGAAACTGTCTTACTGTTCAGCATATATATCATTCTGTATATGTATTAGAAGCCGCTAAGCACCATTACAGCCTGTACCTGTGCGTTTGAACTGGCGAGTCCACATGCATTTTCCAGAAGCAGTACACTTGGGACAGTCTGAAGCCTCACAGCTGGTCTCAGTGCAGTTGCTCGACAGGAAAATCTCTCTCTGGTTGATCCGACAGTCATGTTCAGAAGTACAACTCACAGAACTGCTGATACAGGCGCCCTCAGGACAGTTGGTGCACCATTTACACTGAAGAGCAGGCTGGGAAATTCAGAAAAAGATACATCAGATAAATATAGGTGCAGGTTTTTAAGGTAGTGAATTCAAGAAGGACTTGATCTGATTTTATTTAGCCTTTGTATATGGACCATAAAAATCAGATAATTGTAATAACCAGATCTGACATGTTTAGATTCACTTTAGAATTGCACAAGTAAGTAAATATGTAGCGATGGTAGAGTTAAACTTCATGTTATTGTCTTCCACTCAAGTTTGACGACACAACTTCTGTTTTCTATGATTGATGTACTTCTAAACGCTGTTAAGTCACAGTTGGTTGAGCTCAGGCCAGCCTTCGACGAATGTCCCATTGCAATACAGAGAAACACTGAGTGGTTAAAGACCTTTACTGTTGTCTTTTCATTTTACACCACATTGGCTCCAAATCCATCACACACAAGTAAACATGCTTCCATAAACATTCACAAGGATTTAAGGTGTGCATTTGTAGTTATTAGTTTTATGTTGGCTTTTAATTTTGTTTGCAGCATCGAGTTAAATATTTCCCTATAACACTAAATAGTTAAATTGAATGCAATTTAATCTTTAGAACTAAGAATTTTTAACGATGTACATAAACCCATTCAGTGGGATGTGAGTTTGTGTGTTACCTGCGATGAAGTTGCGAATGTCTTTGGGTGCCGGGCAAGACATTCACTGCATGTCTTTAGTCTGCGACATTGGTCTGCTTGACGAGGAGTTGGGGAGCATGGAGACTGTCCAGGGAAACAGCCCATTCTGATGAAAAGTCAGTGAAAAAGACGTGAAATACTTGCATTTCTTTAATGAGTAGCTACATATCATCTTCACCTTAAAGGACAATGTGATGTGTTCAACATTTGATCTAGTTACCTCTCTGCAATATCTGAGGATGCACAGGTTCCCCGACACCAAACACAACTGCCTGTGGTGGTGTTGCAGGCCTCTGGTGTTGACAGCAAGGCACAGGGGTCAGAGGGCACAGTCAGGGTTAGGAGTCGTCCCAGAGTGACACCATTGAAGCCTCCAGATACAAAGAGACGCCCGCCCCAGCTTGTCACGGCCAGAGACACTGAACGATTTACAGGATCTCCGACAGCGGACACTGAAAGAAAAGCATTTAAAATACTGTAGTCATTTTCTAAGTTGTGATTTTAGAAAAACTGATGCTGCTTAGAAAATTCTAGAATGTTACCTGGCTTTATCCAGGTGTTACAGTTGATCTGGTACAGAGACACTGAGTTACTGTAGTCCTCGGCATCTGTCCTTCCCCCAACAATAACCATGGTGTCTTTGATGAGGGCTGCAGCATGGAAGAAACGGGACAGAGGCTGTGGAGAAAATAACACGATAAGTTATTTGTGTGGCGGAACATTGTGAGCATAGGAAATGTCAGGGAATATTCAACTTTTTACCTTATTTCCTTGTGAGGGTACCAGTAGAGACCAGGTGAGGTTGGGGTAGTAGAGACTATAGAGCTCTCCTGATGGCTCCACAGTCTCCACATGAAAACGGTAGCCTCCAAATACATAGATGGCATCAGTTTGTTCATGGTAGACTGCTGAGTGGCCATATAAGCCTAAGTGAAATGCACAGGAGTAAAGTTACAGCATGGAAAAGAAAACATATTGGAGCTGATGATAGATAGATGGATAGATAGATGATAGATGTACTTTATTTAACCCAAGCTGGGAAATTGCGGCATAGCAGCAGCATTACACAAAATTGAATAAGGATAAAGATAAAAGAAGAAAAATATACAAATTTTATGGTAAAAACGGAAATAAAAATAAAAATGTCATGTACAGAGGAGAAATATATGGCAGGGTTGATTTAGTATGTATACTTTTTTCATACCATGTGAGTAAATATTACAATATTGTGGTTCTGATTCTGGTTCCATACATATGTGTACCCATTTCGTTGAATTTCTTTCAACAGAAATTCCAACTTATTAACTATATTAATAATAAAAGAGGTTTCTCTAAAATCTTCTTTCCAAGATGGCACCATGGTAGGCAGCCTAGTACAACAGCTCCCAACTATTCTTCTTGCTTTAAGTTTTTCTGCCTCGACTCTTGTGGTCGAGTTAAATGGACTCTTGTACAACATGGACATGCGTAATTTCTGAAGTTTTGTGAGGGTAGTGGCTTGTTTGCTACTCTGAAGGAACTCTTCAACACCACAACGGGCGATCTCGTGAGCCAGTCCGTTATTTACAGTCGGGGTCTGCTGTTGGAGTTAGCAACAGCAGTGTACTCCAGGGAGAGCAACCCATGATTCTGAAGGAATTATGGCGTTGGATGAGAGGTTGCAGATCTGGAGCGATGTACAGGGTGAGGAGGAGACGGAACAAAACCGGTCGTTCCATCAGTTCTAATGGGTAACAGAAGATCTTTACCCAACAAGATGGAAGAGCAAATGGCGCTAACCAGACTGCAGCAGAAGTACAAGCGGTGCAGCCGCCTGTTGTAAACGGACACCTGGCTCACGGACAACACACCGGTCTCGGTAGTAAGTTTGGTTGGTTTTCGACTTGTGAGAGCGGACCGAGGTGCGTGGGAGAGTGGTAGAGGTGGTGGTGGTGGGGGTACTGGCAATGTATGTGAATAAGATGGTGTAACGTTGAACTGTTAGCGGTTAGTGTTTGACTGCACCACCTGGCCCGGGAGTTTTCACACGTTATTGTGTTAACTGTTTACATCCCACCTCTGCCGGCGCTACGGTGGCCTGCGAGGACATTCACACCACCGTCTCTCTGCTCCAGATGACACATCCGCAGTCCCTCATTATCATCTCTGGGAACTTCAACCATGCATATTGTCTATGTTGTACAAGGATTCAATTGATGTATATCTTTCTACTCTGTTTTAGCTGCTGTGATCTTGAAATTTCCTCGAGTGGGACAATAAAGGAGTCTATTCTAATCTAATCTAATTTAATCTAACCATGTCAATTTCACAGACCCATCTGAGAGTGGGGATTGGCCATAGCCTGTCAAATTGAAAACTGTGATTATGATAAGTAACTGACTGTATGGTGATCTATGCAAAAAAAAGAAGGTTTCCACAACCTGTAGGTGGTGTGCCAATGTGAGGGGTAATGGTCCAGTTTCCAGAATGAACATTGAACTCCAGCAGGTGATGGTTGAAGCCATTTTCTGGGGAGTATCCTCCGATTAACAGCACAGAGGTGTCTCTGCGGACAGTGAGAGTGTGGCCCGCCACCGGGGGCAACACTGAGCTCTGTCAACAAAACAATATTATTAGAATCATGTGTATATATATATAAATGATTTTAAAAACTTTTAAAAAGGGTATTGAATCAGAGGAAAATAGTTTAGTGCAGGGATATCTGTACCTAAATGATAAAGTCTGATCCTCACCTTGTGCTCTCTCCAAACTAAACTGCTGAGATTTAAACTCCAGGTATCCATGGCAACGCCATTCTGAGTGATGCCACCCACCACTATCATGAAATTGTGACTGGTTCCAAGGCTTCCAGCACCAGAGTCATAACTGGTAAGCAGTGCAGATGCATGGTGATAGCGTGGGCTAGGAGTTGTGCCTTCTTCCACAGAGCTGGTTAGCATTTGGGTCCATCGGTGCTCCAAAACAGAATATCTGTGCCAGGAAAAAAAAAACAACCCAGGCAAAAAAAGAATAATAATTATAACATAGTACACAATTATCATAAAATGTGTACTTGTATACAACAATACAAGCATATAAATATTTCAATCATCACTATGTATCTCCACCCACCTATAGACATTTCCCAGAATGCCTTCTGACAGGGAGAGGCCTCCATACATCCAGAGGTTGCCCTGTGGTCCAGACACGAGAGTGTGGCCCATCCTGTGCAGGAACCGATGGGCCTGGTTCTGTGAATCAAAATATATATGGAATAAAGATTTGGTTGATGCATGTGTTTTACATAAAAATCTTTTTTCCCGTTTGTGTTTCAGCTCTTACCACAGTCAGCTGAGTGTCCAGGAGTGTTTCCCAAATCAGGCTGTTGGAGTCCCGAGGAACAGAGCAGTCTGAGCCAGCCCAGCTGTCACTACACACACACACTCCCAGAGACTGCAGACAAGAATATTTATCATTTACAATGATTTCTTCTTGTATTTTGAAGTAACAAAAATCTATACCATCTGGAATTTTTCTCAACCATTGTCTCAACCACAGTCTCAATTCTGTGGTTTATTTCTGTGCTTCAACCATACATAAGGTGCACCATATTATTGGGCCCATTAGGGACGCCAGTTCCATTGTCCAGGAAAGAGCGCCAACCGCCCCTCATTCATTCGCGGACTATCAGGGTCGGTGTGCCAAAATGCCTCTCGGAGTGTGCCGATTACAGCTGTGTCCGTATCTGTCATTCTTCAATGACAACAGTAGTGTCAGTACGGAGCGGCTCGTCAATCTGAGATCGGCGCGAAAGAGATTGCGCAACCTGTAAGAAATCAATCATTGTTTGGCACTATTTGGATAGCACCAGGTCCGGTCCGTAAGGGGTCCAGTCCGTTCCACGTAAAAACCTTTGTCTGATTGTTGTAAGTTCCTTTTGATTCACTGTTGGCGCTTTGCGGAAAAATGTTGTAAATAGTCTTCTTACGTCCCTATGTCGCCGGGAAATTGTCCGACAGTCAATCAAGCGGAACGTTTACTAAAATCGCACAACACTTTGACAGATTTTGGAACTCAGTACACACATAAGGCGCGCCAGGATAAAAGGTGCACCATCGATTTTTGAGACAATAACAGGCTTCTAAGTGCGCCTTATGGTGCGCAAAATAAGGTAGGCCAATCTGACCAGCAGTTTACAACACATGCTTAAGAGGTCTGAACATATTAACACTAGCTCAATGTGTGTATAATATATACAGATATACAGTCAACAATGTCTGGAATTGATCCAAGGACATCTCCTGAGTGACAGCTCAAATTTGAAAAAATTATAATAATCAATCTTGTTCCTAAAAAAAATGAGGGAGAGAATAAAAGCATAAGTCATTGCTGAACGTATTTATGAGGACTTTCCCAAAAGTTAAAAACTCAGTCAAAAGCAAACACTGGCTCTCTTACTGTATTACAGGCTCCTCTTCCCTCTGCTATTCCACAGTTCTGCGGACACAGGGGCCGATCGCAGTGAGGTCCTCCGTATCCCTGAGGGCACTGGCACAGCCCCCCTTGACACTGGCCCCCACCTGGACACACTGGAGAGCCCTCCTCACCCTCGTCAGTGCTCTGATGACATCTTCGCACCCAGAAGGATGCATTGAAGCCTTGAGGTTTGTTTGAAGAGACGTTGGCTTCGAAATAAACTGAGATGATACCTGGTGGTAAGAATGAAAGCATAGTAATGTTTGAGTGACAAACTCAGCAGTTTGTGTGTTGGCAATGAAAAAAAGAACAAAACAATGTCTACGTCTAACATGAAGGGACACATGAAGGGATACCTGAGGTGGCTTCCACAGTTATAGGCTGAGTTCTTGTGGTGCCACAAAATGCACCGATAAGATTGTGATCTGAATGTACCACGCCATTGCTCAGGAAGCGAGGGAGGCCGTCAAATACATAGACATACGAGTTCTGCAAAACCAAGATAGGTTGTAGGAATTACGCAACAGTCAAAATGTTGATACTGTAACATAATCAGTGAAATCCCATCGTGTTTTTGCTCACTTTGCAATATGTATGGGAGTCAGGATGTAAAGTGAGGGCAACAGGGGGACAGAGTTGTCGAGGCAGACATGGCGCCAGGTTCTCCGTCACAGACAACACCCACAGGCAGTGAGAGAGTCCTCCTTTCCCCTCTGTGCCACTCCGCCAGCCCAGTGAAGAGGAGAGAGGCAGTTCAGATGAAGACGGTGAGGTGGAGGAGAGCAACACAGAGCGGCCCTGGCATTGGCGATAACATGTACCATTGTTCCTGGAGAAAGCAGAGTCATGACAGATGAGTCGGGACAAAAATAACTGCAAATAGCCATGCATGTGGGTACACATGTGGGTGTTTTCTTAATAGATCTTATCTATGCATTTTGACCTTTGTTCAAATAGAAATGCTGGTTTTGGTTCTCAACCCTTTGGAACTAATTCCAGGATTAATTTCAAAAATTGGTTGCAATTCTACTCAGCACATTCCAACAATTGAGACAGGGTGCATCTTTATGGCCTTTGTACTGGCATGTGGCGTAGATTTTGCTAAGAGGATATTTTTCATATATACATACAAATTAAAATACATTCTTGCAGTGTACAAAGGAACAAAGTTGTCGTAACAGTGTCTCAACAGCTTTTTGTATTTCATGTCAGATTTTTGTCAAGAAACATTACATAAGTGGAGAGGGCATTTTTCTGAGAACAAAACAGCCATTCTCATCGGGACTATACCTAAGGACTCATTTATGCTCTACATTACAGACTCAGATGGATGTGGACAGAGTGTCTATCCTCTGCATACACTACCTAATTCGTACACTACCTAATTCTGTACCTATTCACGTTTGGAAAGTGAGCATAAATGAGCCTTAACTGTCATAAACTGTATTTTTCACGCCAATTTTTGAATCTACTTTTAGACATAAAACCCTTACCTTGGATCACCATAGTAACCAGGCAGACAGGTCTCACAGTGCGGTCCCTGAGTGTTGTGTGTACAGTAACACTGGCCCGTCTGGTTGTGGCAATAACCTCGGAGAGGGTCGCCATGTCCGTTACATTCACATGGCACACAACCTCCACCTCCAGCTAGAGCTGAACCAAAACTACCTGGACGACAGTGCTCACAGTGGGGACCAGTAGTCCAGTCTGAGAGAAAGAGTGTGAATGTCAATGTACAGAACATATTATGTAGTGGAAAATACTGAATGTATGTCACTGATTCAGGCCTCACCCTGGCATTCATCACAGATTCCTGGTGCAGTGATACAGGTGGAGTGGAAGTTGCAGCCACAGTCAACGTCACATTCAACACCGCTCAGGACCAGAGTGGCAGGATCAGATGTCCAGCCCAGAGAACACTCACACTCAAACCGTGGGCTGCCACTACACTGGCCCTCGCGGCATTCATTATAGCAGCTGAGGGAGAGAGATGATAGATGATTACGCCATTTTTCAAATGTTATAAAAAAAAAATACAGTAAGGTTGCAAAAGAAAAAGTCCTAACGTTTGATTGCAGTGCAGTGTGCCATCGCCTGTGTATCCTCTCTCGCAGTGGCACTCATAGGAGGTGGGGGTGTTGATGCAGGTAGCAAAGAGGTGGCAGTTGTGGAGACCCAGCCTACATTCTTCTACATCAGGGCAAGTGGGGTACGACCAGATGGCATCTTGCTCTGCATCTTCCAGTTGCTCCAGCTCCAGCTCCATCTCCAGGGGTCGAGGTGGAGCCGAAGTTTGGGGCTCAGGACTTACAGAAATCATGTAACAACATCTCTTTAATGTATGCAACAGTTCAGATTTTAAAAGCCATAACAAATGCGAATACACTTTCAGCCCTTTATAAACACTTAAACAATAGTTCCACTATAAAAGTACCTATTTTACATTATGTAAGACAAAAAGACAGATTTTCATGACGTGACAATGTAACAGGACATCTTACTTCGCAGCTCGTGCTTCAGCCACAGCAACACTGCAGTTATACACTGAGGGGTCATCCATTCCTGCCCAGTCTCCTCTCAGACATCTGGAAAGATAAGTGGAAAAGATGAAGCAATTGCAAGAAAATTAAAATAGAACAATGACAAAGACTGAATAACTTGTCTACAGTGAATGTGTACAGTATAAGCTCTAAAGCAGTGGTTTTCAAAGTGGGGGCTGCGGCCCCCTGGGGGTCCGCCAGGGGGTGCTAGGGGGGCCTCAGAAAATTGGAGGGAAGGAAAAAATATAATATTACACAATATATTTGTTAT
>JAPTHA010000009.1:8473137-8493207 GCA_029814585.1 Gymnapogon annona
TGTTATATTTTTCTGTACTTACTTTCCAATAGTAGGATTGTTGTAGTCACCGCACCACCCACATTGGAATGTTCGTAGGCAATCCATGCATGTGTTTAAAGCTGAACACTGTTTGCACTGAGGAACTGAATGAACACTGTCAAGTAAGAGAAGAATAAAAATATTAGCAATCAAGCGTGTCTTCTAACTCCCTGACACAATAAAACACTCATTTTATAACAGTGGTGATATGGGAAATACTGTGTAAATTACACAAACAAACAGAAAGATCAATAACTTATACATGCAACTTCCAATATATAGTGTGAATTTACAAAAATGTCATGATCTTGTCTTCATATTACCTGTCATACCAGTCCCTGCACTCTCCGTAGGGGTATTTTGTGAGATACGCAGCAAAGTAGAAGCAGGCCTGGGCTGACTCACACCATGCACACTGACTGGAGTTAGACAAGCACTCACTGCAGGTCCTCCTCCTTTAGAGACACAAACAAATTGAGGTGGGTTTAGAACTTGAAATGATCACATATCATCTGTTATTTACTTTCATTAAAACAAGTGTTCATCTCACTGGTTGCAGACTTTGGGACATCCCTTCGGGTCACGTATTGATCCGTCTAGCCTTCCCCGTCGACTGCACTGATAGTCCCCTTTCTTGCTGGAGTTTATCTGCCACTCACAATAGGGGTCCTAAAGGAAAAAAATGTTTAATGGCTCAAAAATAAAGCAGCCTCAATATTTTTTCAGTATTTTTACATAAAACAATACATTTTTAGAATATACCTGAGTACAAGCAGAACAGTCTCTGTACTCTTCGCAAAGTGTGCAGTGTTGCGGAGCCAACAGCAGATGGCGTTGACCCTCTCCTTTACCATCGGCTCTCTCCATCTCAGGGCAGGGTTCCAGGTCAGGGCTGTCCCGCATCAGGCAACGAGATAAAGATGGGCACCAGCCACAAGACTGGTCAGATAGACAGGCCAGACAGGACATGTACCCTGAGCAGGAGCCTGAGCGGTAAGGCTCCAGGAACAGGAAGGAGATCTCCTAGAGAGAAAAGAAAAATATGGTTTTCCTAAAGGAAAATGATCAGATATATTACAGTTGGCTTCCCTAACTGGCTGCCAGCTTTCATACTTTCATACTTGTGCTGCTGAACTTTTTCTTCATAGTTCAGACCTTTGGAATTGCTGTGTTTTTTCAGGGGTGTATCTCCATTGGTTCATGTGTTTTAAAGTGAGCTGAGATTATGTTTAATGAATTAAGTATTCACAACCTACACATGTGATCCATACTTCTATGTTATTAATCTTGTAATGATAGGTTGTGAATTCCCAGCCGCTGCTTAGCGTGTAAAACTGAAACTTGTTGTTGTTGTACTCCTCTGCATCCAGACGTCTGAGCTATCATTTGAAAACCTCATTTTAACCTCATTATTCGTTAGCTCTCTGGCATGTAATCGCTACAATTCATGCCAGAGAACTAACAAATTATCCCATAAGAAATATTTCCTTTAACGACAGTGCTTAAAAGAACTCATCCATAAGCTTGTACTGATGCTGCTGAACCATATTTAAGAAATGATATGATTTGCCAGTACTCACACTCCCACCAGGCAAGGTTCTGTTCCAGATAAGTGCCATCTCACTAGGCTGTCCTGAGCCTGAGTTGTTCAGATAGCCCTCCGCCTGAACAAGGTAATGGTTGCCTCTAGTAAGGTTTGAAAACAGTCTACTTCCATCTGAGCGGGCCAGCAGCTTCAACTCTTTCTCCTGCTGGGCAGCCCAACGGCCCACCACCTCCTGCTCAGTCGACAGGCCAAAGATCAACAAATAGTACAAGGGTAGAGAAAAGTAAAAAGAAAAATACAATGAATTGGCACATTGATAAAAAAAACCCTCCAGTCTCATCATATTAGCATCTTGCAGCATCTTTAAATCCATAAAATAATAAAATCTTTCCCTTCAGCAATGATACATAATTTACTCAACTGTGACAAGTGTTCAAAATGTTAACCATAAGGTTAGAATCTTCTAGTAGCTACTCACTGTGCTTTTTGACTTACAACTAAATCACTGTGTTATATAAGTGACAGGTTGTTAAAAAACCTGAAGTTAGACAAAACTTTTACGAATTAATAACAATCATTGCATTTACAAAAGCAATTACACACCAGCTGGCTAGAGTTGGGCCCTGATGCCATTCGAGCCTCAAAATGTAGCCTTTGTATGCGAGCCCACATGGAGACCGTCTCAGTTGGAGGAGAAGAAGGTGGGGGGGCCCCCCACAATGGGTGGATAAACCCCCTAAACTGCAGGGCTACGTCCATTTCTGTGGTAGGGTTTAGGATGATGTTCGTGCTGCGGAGGATAGATACCTGGCGAGGGGGTGAGGAGGATGGAGGATAGTGGAGGATGGACGGAAGTGGAAACACATCAACGGAAGCACTATTCTCTACAAACTGGCCCACAAGTTTGACAAGCTACTTCAAAAAGGAATCCTCACTATGAGTGCATTACAGAACAGAGAAACAGAAAAAACCAAAAAGTGAGGAAGGGAGTCAAAGATAAAATATCCAAAACACACAGACAGAAATGACCAACGAAAGAGAAACAATTATAACAAAAAAGTTGAGGGTCTGTAGTATTGTCAGTGTAAAAGTGGTGTTGGAGGAAGGAAGGAGGGATAAGTGTTAAAGTAAAGAGGGAAATAGTTACAACCACAACTCCGTACCTTGTCAGGCTGGGAGTCGTTGCGAGGGTGCTGGAAGGTGAGCAGGTGCAGTCCCGGGACATAGTTCTCGGTGCGACAGGAGTGGAGGGAGGTTAGGAAAAGGGTACGCTCCCCCCACCAGCCGTACGCCCCTGAGATCTGGTCCACACGGCACGCACTTCGCTCTGTGAGACCGAGAGGGAGAGGTCAGCACACAAGGAATACATCTGACCTCTTAAATACAGCAACAAAAAAAAAACCTACTGTATGATAACAAACGTCATCCCTCACTTTTGTTTGACATGTTCAAGGGACAGGAAACAATGTGACCTGACCACATCCAAGGAAATTTGTAATTGGAGAAACAAGTCGAACCAAGGTCTGACTAGTCTATCCAATCTGAACTCGGTGCAGTCACTTCACAGTGCGTCACCCAAAACACATCCAACATGAGTGTAGTCCCTCCCATGTCAACTCCCAACAGTTTTTATTTCAGTTTGAGGCTGAACTGTAATGGTTTGCCCTCCTTCCTCCCTCCCTGGGTCTCACCTGACACTGGTAGGCAGGACTCATTCTGAACACACCAGCCAAATTCACCAGGGGCACGGGCTAAAGACGCTGGGGTGCCACTGAACACCAGACAGGACTGGCAGTCAGACAAGAAACGTGCCAGACCCAGGCATCCAGTGCTGCCACACTGTCAACACAAAACAAAAACACAATACCTGTCACAAATGTAACACTTTGTTGTTCGATTGCAAGATTACATTAAATCTGATTAATTAATTAATCCACAAGGCCATAAAGAATGTTACCGGATTAGTGGGCTGATACTCTCGACAACGACCTTCGCACCAACTGCACGCTGGGTTCTTAAGGCACATACTTTCATCTAAAGCTTCGGCACAAACAGCATCCTGTTGAGGCAACATGCAAACCAGAAAAAAGAAATGAGTGTCTTCTACACCTCGTCATTTGAAGTCTTCAGAGTTTCACTAGTTTTCAGATTCAGATTCACTTTATTGGTCCCATTACAAGGAAATTAATTTATCTCATTAAAAAAAAAATAATAATTGAAATACTCACCCTGTCACCTTGATCACCACTGACAAATAATGGAACTTTGTAAGCCACCAGATCCCCACGGGCAACGCCACTGTAACCCCCGGCAACAAGCAGCACTCGTCCTTCCATTACTGCAGCAACATGTGAGTAACGTCCTCTCACAGTCTCCCCACCTGAGCAGATACAAAATATATACATGTATAGATGTGAACTCTTGTCAATGTGATCGCCACCAATAAGCTACCTGTTCCTGAACCTGAGAACACATGAACGTACTGTGCAACAGGCTCTCCCCAGCAGACACCCACTGGTGACATCCCAGATGGTAAAAGAATATCTCTTCATCAAAACATTTTTCCTCTTGATAGTGAATATGAACATTCCCCCCTAAAAATGAAAAAATGCAGAGAAATATTCATTCATTTGGACAGTTCCTACTGAAGTGGTTTTAACCTTTAAATCCCACAGTCACTCTGCTCACCATAGACGACCATGTAGTTTCCAATGACAGTAGCTGAGTGGAAGGCTCTTTCTCTGGGACCTGTTGCTGGGAAACGGGAACGGAAGGAAGTCCAAAACCGTCTATCAACGTGGAACACGTCTGTGTTGTTCACCCTGACACTGAACCTTAAAAAGAAAAAAATCAAAAGCAGGTATATTTTACGTGAAATGTGACACTATAATATATTACTTTTTGTCACTTCTTGATGTATTGTATCCACCAATGCTATTTTAGTAAGTTAGTTCAGGTGAAGATGAAGCTTTTCGTCTAGGTCTTGGTAACATAGCCGATAGGTGTTCAAAGGTTTAATCTCAGTTCATATTAATAATGATCAGAATTTTAAACAAAAGCAGAAGAACAAAAAAGTTAAATATAACTTTTATATTGCCACATTTATATGGCATCATATACATAGCAATTTGTCATTGCCTGACATAAAGATTAGCCTGATACTTCCCACTCTCGTTGAATTCTTCACAAAACACAGGTCAAATACAGTTGATGTTTGGATTTAATTATTTGGTTGTAACAGTGTCAAGTTTGGAAAGTGACTAACACTCTTTTTGTCTTGGTGGTGTTAAGAGTTTTACATAGCTATGTTTTACTGATTGATGCTACTTAGAAGCAGTAATTAATGTACCTGTCATATGCATCTAGCCGTTAACTTCCCCAGCCTTGCTTTCCCAGTGTTTTTCCCATACATATATTGCAGCTCTGTGTGATTGATAAATGGATAGTCATTCATGTTTTACCATCTGATATTACTCTACACAGGATTAGTGATGGTCCGTCTCAAGAAACCCATCTGCTAAGTGATCAATAATCAACTCTGCTGAACATATTTTTTTAATCATTATTCAGTACAATTCACAGTATACATATGAGAATACCCTCAACTATATCTGCCGTAGAAGGAGATACCTAGCTGTGGTGGGCCTATGGCCCCCATAGACCAGAAGCGTCCTGGACGGGCTGTGGAAAACCATGGAGTGTCCAGCGGTGGCTGGTGGTTTTCCACCAGTGGGTGTAACAGTTTCCCAACGGCCAGAACCACGCAGGCTGAAACGATAGAGTGAAGAAGAAAACATATCCTCCTCAGTGCGACCTGGGAAACAAACAAAGAAACAAAAACATGTTGATCAGAAATAATTCATTCATCTAGCAGATAAAACTCCAGTCACAGTACAGTGCAAAATGCCATGTAACAAACCCCACCTCCAAATACATAGAGATGGTTGTCCACCACAGCTGCAGCATGATTGGCCAGTTTAGGAGCTCCACGTGAGTTTGACAACCCAAGTTGCTGCCAGTCATCTTGGACTGGCCGGTACATCCAGACATCACTGGCCAGGGAGCCATTGGCTAGCTCTCCTCCAAAGATGACCATATTTCCTGACCACTCCACTGCTGAGTGGGAATGACGAGCCACCTGGAGGACGTTAACACTCAATGTTTAGATATACACAAGATCAAAGGACACATTCCCACATAAATCTTGAACATCACATCTCTTCTGAACCACATTTGACAATCGGTAGTATAACTCTTTTTGTGCTCAAAGAACAATATGGACTAGTTCTGATTGCAAATTATAATGTTACTAGAGTGCAGTATCAACCTTATTACAGATGTTTGTGTCTGTGTATGTAGCTATAAACCACTTACAGGAGAATGACCATAAGACCTGCTGTCCCACTGGTTGGATGAGAAGTTGTATTTAATTAAGTCACCGAGAGCTCTATTAAGATCAAACCCTGGAGGGAATCAAACGGATATGTTAGAAAGATAAACAAAGGGAGGCCACAAGATCAGAATTAATTCTAATGCTGGTTTAGATCTAATCAGTATTAATAAACTGTCCCTAGAATTAATGACAACATCTGTCAGTTAAATACAGTGTATTGCTCTCACCGCCAAAAAGGTACATGGTTCCAGTTGAAGAAAGGTAGACCCCAGCAGAACCAGTCCTGGGGGGGGTGTAAGGGTTGCCCTCACTCACACGCCACCACTGTCCTGATCCATTATCGCCATGGAGACCAAGTTGGCAACTATGGCCCAAGAAGCCCGGTTCGCATAGACAGCGCTCTCCCTTCTGTGACAGAACATGACAAATAAGAACATGTCAAGCAGGTCAAATGATTGAAGGCCTTAGTGTTTGCCTTCACTTCTCTAACCTTATCACACTGTCCATGGGTAGAGCAGGCCTGAGAGCACAGCGGGATTATACAAGAAGCTCCTCCCCAACCCTGATGGCAGTGGCACTTTGATGTCGATGAATCACAGCGGCCATGGCCACCACAGGCCCCGGGACACTGAGAAAAGGTGTAGGTTGCATTGAAGCCCAGGAGGTTGTAATTAGCATCGCTGAAGAGATGAAGCAGCATCTGAAACAAGGAAATAAAATTAAATACACATACGTCCTCGTTGTAGCTTCGGAGCGTAAATTGTGACGTGTTAACCAAATACCTTGCCAGATTTTGCCTCAATGGGTTGGGGTAGAGTGTTTCCACTCAGGCTGGCTAGCAGAGGGCTTTGGTAGGAGTCTCCATCATACACAAACAGGTAGTCATAGGTACACTCGGTGTCCATAAAGGTGAAATTTAGGACAATCCGGTGACTGTTACTGGGAGCTAGAAGGTAAAACAAGTAAGTAAGCTTTCTGTTATTGAGTCATCTTGACAACTACAATATATTCGAACAGATGACAAGACAAAATAAAAATATAGAATGTCTTTTGCCTGCCTAGGTCAGTACTTTTGTCACTGACACAGGTTTAGGAAAAAAAAAACATTCTTCAACAGACGACTCAACCTTTGAGCAACATGGCAAAGAAAGATACAAAATGCTCCACTGTATTGTTTATGATTGTCTTATAAATATTCTGATAAATGTAGCCATTACATAAAACAGGCCTTTAGTAAACTTTTTTTTCGAAAGGTTTTGGAAGACGTGTGTAGCTTTTGTTCTTAGTATTACTGAAAGAAAAAAATTAGAGCCATTGTCTGTGCCATTTCTCCTGCAAACAAGAACATGTTTGGACTTGGTTTACCTTTGATAAGCCACTCGCAGTTCCCATTAACAGAGTAGTTTCCTGGTCCATCAGTGACATAGCCAGGTGGACCCCTTAAAACCTGCCTGTGGCCCTTACAGTCCCCTGTGTGGCACACAGGGGACTGAGCCAACAGAGCCAGGAGGATGACAGAAACAGGGAAGGGGAGGGACATCACTGGCACAGCCTGAGAGATGAAACAAAAGAGATAAGAAATTCATCTTTGTGAACACAACAAAATTGAAATGAGAGTGTTCCATTCTTTATAACTTTATAAAGGGTTCATTGGGCCTAGATATGAATACACAGCATCTGTCTGAAGTTCCTTACACACAAAGGAGAATGATCTTATTGAGACTGTCGAGGACAGAGCTACAAAGAGTATCCCAGAGCTGAGGGACAAAAGCTATGAATTATGGATGAATTAGGATTAAGATGTTTTCAATTACCAACAATGGTCCACTTCCAACTCAGGGGGGGTAGCATGATTTATGTATACCAATAGTCACATCAGCTTTTCTGTATCAAATAACATCACAGGGGAAGAGTCTAATTCATGAGCATCAGTACAGACTGGAGAATTCCTGTCAAGGGTCAAGGCAGAAACAACACTTCTCACAGAGAGTAGTGAATGACTGGAATGATTTACTGGAGGATGAGGTTACTGCTCCGAGCCTAAATACTTTCAAATCAAGACTGAGCAATCACTGGAAAATCATAGGCTGCCTTTTAACTACCAGCAGACATGTTTGACTGATTAGCATTAAGAATGACTGGTGCATAGGCTTTCATAGACTTTTGTCAATGTATAATATGATGTGTAATATATCATATATGTGGCCTTGAGATGTATGTATTCTCCTTGTCATCTAGTTGTTGGGGTTTTTTTGACACTCCAAGGGCATTTTGTCAGCAGAATCAAGGGACTTATCTCTTAACCTTAAAATGTCAATCTATATAATGACGTTTTAACCCTATTTTTCTAAGCATGCATAACTCTCAACCGCAGAGACTGCAGCTTGATGCTCAGTGCTAGCCCCAACATGTTCTTCATAAATCACTTCACAGATGAACAAGACGGAAAAAACACTCGAGGACACATCAAACGTAAAGCAAGAAGTCTGACAACTGGAATCGAATCAGAGAGCAATTTAGGAGTCCCCATCCCCTGCTAACTACAAGAATATACTAGTACTATTTGTAGGACAGGAGTGTTGATATGTCACTTATGCAAGTTACTATTTTTCTGATTAACTTTGTAACTCGTCGGTGTGACTCCAATGCAAGATAGCACACAGTACAGAGTCGATCTGTGACCAGTCGGCGCAGTCTGAGACTATGACAAACCCAGGAAGACAAACTATTGGCAGGTTTAGCTAAAAACTATTCAATCTATGTGCAGTACAGTACCGTTAGCTCTGTGGCCATCTGCAAATGCACCAATTCTCACAAAAGGTGATGTCGAGAAAATAAAAACATCAGCACACAACAAAATGATGCATTGTCAATGAATGACACGTCCTACAAGTGACATGATAAACCTAGTACTGTGTCAGCAACAATGTTTCCGCAGGCTATCACAACAGAGCTAACGGGACGCGCTGTTAACGCAAGCTAGTTGACCGAATACCGTTAACATCCCGGGGCCATTAGCTAAATGTGCAGATTTGCCTTATCATACTCACCAGTTCCCGTCTCTTCGGGCCCATGGTATTTTACATCTTCGATTATCCTCTGAACGCTAGCTACCACATCAGGTAATATTCCCGTAGGAAGTGTTCAATAACAGTTAGCCAAATAAGCTAACTACTAGCTAGGAGACGGAGTCACGGCAGAGAGGCTGCAGCTATCACCCTCTGATCTACCAGCTAGCCCGTTCGCTAGCTAGCATTAGCTCCCCCAGCCAAATCCAGATGCGCAATATTCAGTGGCTGCAGAATCACTCAGTCCAATTCAGTCTTATGTATTTGCGTAAATACGTTTCCGAATGACAGCCATTACACTAGAAAGGTATGCTGCCATGTGTACAAAAAGCCTTTTAAATCCATCGATGCTTTCAGCGGTCTGTGCTAAGGACAGATGCCGATGTTTTGGTGTTTATGGCTAACAGTAACCGGTGGTTGCAAACACAAAAGACAGCGCTAGCTCCCACTACTGCCACCTGGCGGATTTAAGAAAGAATTGTCAAACATCTGGAAGTGGCATTAAGACTATACTAACCAACTCTTGCTGGCCTCAAGCATACTGTATCTTTCCACTTTCTTTTACGTGATTAGATTACTGGTCTACATCTAATATTCTGAGAGGGAATCAGTTAACTTATAAGCTTCAAAACAAATCAAGCAGACAATTCATATTAAAGTACTTTAATTCTTCATGAAGGGACAGAAGACAGTTACAAGATCCAATGACAAACATACAGAACAGTGTGTAGAAAACAAAATTCCAGCAATGTTAAAACATAATATAATTTTTTGGAAATAATATTTATTGCTTCATGTGTAAACATAAACATCCACATTCAGCTTAAACCAAAATACAAGTCCAAACCAAATAAAATAACATCACATAATTTTTTGAAAGCACTTTCCATACCATCCAAATTTAAGTATTCTATTTACCCAAAATGAAGTTGTATTTAATCGAAGCTATCAAATCAAGTTGATGGTATCAGAATGTTATTTAATCAAAATATTGACTAATGATTAGATTGCGGAGTAATCGGTTGTAACAAAGTGTAAAAAAAAAAAAACCCACCAGCACAAATAAACATTTTTGAAAACACAGCATTTGAACTGAATTGACACAATTATTTAAAAGGTGATGATTACAAAAGTGTACACCAACCAAAAATAAGAAAATTCTGTCCACTTATTCCTGCCATAATTTAAGATTCACTCTTAATAAACATAGATGGTCAAAATACCAACTGCTGCGAAGGTGCAAAAAGGAGTAGCGATGTCCTCAAAACATGTATGTATTTAATAAACAGGCAACATAATTTATTACTGTCCTCAAAACATGTATTTAATAAACAGGCAACATAAATTATTACACTCAATGATACACCAAGTTGACGTTTAGTTTCTTGCCATATTAGTATTAAAACCATGCTATGTGACTTGGAAGGATTAATGGCACTTCTTAACATGACTTGTTTATGTATAGCCACGTCTAAAAACTTTGGTCTTTATTCTTCCTAATTTATTTGGAAGTTCAAGTTTTTCCATCATTTATACAATCATTTCCTTGAAAACATCCAGCACATACTTATCCAGACGTATCCAGAAAGCGAGCACACAGTTGTCCGTTTCTCCTCTCTGTGGTAGTGCATTGTCCTCCCAGTTACACCTCCATTTTCAAAACATTTTTCTGTCACTAGTTATTTATGTTCACTGGTAAGTTTGTCGTGCTGTGATCTTTTGAGCAAAAAAAACAACAAAAATTATCACCAAATGGCCATCATCCTTATGTTAAATGGGAGCTTTAGGTCTGCAGCTCCCTTGCACTGGGCCATTAGGAGGTGTGTACGGCGATTTTTCCCGCAGCCGTACTCATAGGTGAACTGTGGAGGCCCGGTCCAAATATGGGAAAAATCCTCTCTTCAAATTTGTGTGTAAAACTGACGAGGTGCTTTGCTGTCATACCATCCCAAAAAGACACCTCTCCTTTTTCCATATTCAGCTTGACACGGATCCTTTCCGGACGTTGCTGCACTACCAGCTCCGTGCGTTCCGGTGTTAAGGCGGAGTACACCCCTTTACTGAGTCCTATGGCCCACACGCCACGGTTTGTGGAGACTGTGAACTTCTTTTTACGGACCACTGACGATTTGCACACTCCCACAATCCACTTGGGATTGTCGCCGACGTTGATGTCCCACCGGTGTTTCCCTGTAGTGTAACCTTCAGCGCCCAAGACGAAGACGCAGGGATCGAAGCGCTCTGGGTTTTCAGGAACGGTCAGACGCTCTGGGCTTTCCTTCACACTGGTCAGGTCAGGACTCAGGCTCAGCCACGGAGAGGCTGTGTTTGGGTCTAGCACAACTGGATCTGCAAAACCACGAGCACAGCATGAATGGAGAGGCATGTATAACACCTTCATTCAACTAAAATAAGCCTTACAAGGAGAGGCTGTAAGTAGCGAAGTAAAAACCCTTTACATAAGTCGAGTTTTCCCACGTTAGTATTTCACATGCGGTTTTTTTTTTTTTACACAAATATACGCAAAGTTTCAGCTTGTGTATTGACTGTGGAATTTACTCACTGAACTGAACATTGTTCTTCATGTTTTTCCAGATGTTGAAGGCTAAAGCTCCAACATGTTTGCCCATATCCAGAAGACAACCATCAGGGACAAATGGATCCGCATTCACCCACTGGGCTCTAGAGAAAATACGTGTTTGGAATGAGATCTAACACCATACCATATCAGTACACACATCAACATATTCACACACACACAGTACATATTCACACTATATTGCAGGTACTTACTCTCTTTTTAAATTCTGGAAATTCTATAGAAGTAGAAACAGAATAACAATAAAACAGTGAACACATGATAATATTATTCTCAATGTTTGGATAAGCTGTGTTCTCTTACCATCAGCAGGGGAAGATCTTCATTACCCATCTCTTTTTTAAGAGTCTCGATGAGCTCACGGAGAGCTTTAATATCCTTTTCTGTGCTCTCTATCATACTGTGTATGCTAGCCTTTTTCTGTTCTTCCTCAATTTCCAGAGCTTTCAGACGTCGCGCTTCTTCAGCATGAAGAAGTGCATGGAGTCGCTCAAATTCTGCCTTGATCTGTTTCTCCGCCTGACCCGATTGACACTGCAATAAAATACAGAGGAGGAATTGAACAATTAATAAAACATCCAGGTATTGTATAAGGTATATGTTTGTTTTTCCATTTTCCTGCTTCATTGCCGTGTGTGTATTCTCTGTACAAACAAATAAAACCAAAACTATACTAGTCAATTACAATGATTTTGATTAGTGAATGAACCACACAAACCGTGATTTTAGAAACTGCATTAAGAAATAGAAGGCATGGTAAACACAAATGGAAAATAAACTAGAAATGGATGTATATTAACAAGTCTCTGAATGAATGTATGCCTTCTGCCGACAATGAAATACAAGTAAAAAGTAAATGTCAATAACACTGCTTTCTTTTCCCGTGTTCTGTGTACTGTGCCAACTATTTGTTACATGGGGTTGCATGTATACATGTGTAATGCATATGCCCTGAAAAACTAATAGAAATCAAATAGCCATTCACTAAGACCAACCAGAAAACACTTGCTTTGTATATTTTTACTGTAATTTTTTGTCTGACCACATAAGACACGTGGTTTTGGAACTCTACCTTGATGAACTCCACTGTGTTGCTGAGTTTACGGCTCGTTTTTTGGAAAGAATCCAGTTTCTTTTCAAAAATATGGACTTTGAAGCCCAGCTCCTTCTATAGAGTGAAAGAGAGACAGTGATCATATAGTAAAGTATTTTCAGACATTCATTACAACAAACCCTCCCTGATCCATTTTCCTTCAACATGTATCCACATTGAGGTAAAAGGTATCCACTTTCATTCCTTCCTGTTATTAATCATGTATCTGATGCATGGTCTGGTGGAATCCAGGCCTCAGGTCAGATATGTTTTGGTAGAAAAAGGGGAACTACATAAATATAACTCTGGCGTATCACCATTGTTCTTTAGAGGTGGTAGGGAGGAAGGAACATTCCTTCATTCTACGTGGTGGCATGGAGTTATAAATTGCAGGGGGGGTTTTCAAGGGGTATATGAAACACTATGGGATATCCACAGTCACATTTCCACTGGACTTTGAAGTCTATCAGGGAATCTAACTAAACTCAAACTGTCAAAGTGTGCTAAAAAGTAGAGAGAAATTCTGTTACTGTCTGTCTACTAAACAACAAATGTATTGCAAATAACACCAATCATATATACTGAAATAATTCAAAAATGTTGCATGTCAGTGGTCGTAATGTTATGGTGGATCTGTTCAAGTTAAGCAGTAATCCTAAAAGTACATTCATTGAGGAATTATGTTGAGGTTCCTTTTATTAGCATAGTTAGTGATTGTATAGTGAATCAAAACACATAAAAGGTGTAAGGCATGGACTTCATCTGAAGTGTTTGACTAAAGACAGTTACTGTGTTTCTGATATGTTGGTTTGTTAGCGGCCCGTCACTGACATCATATGATATGAATCATATCAGACATCATATCATACGCATCATGTCTGACATTATATCATACGCACCATGTAAGTGACATCATATCATATGCATCATGTCAGTGACATCATATCATACACGTCAGTGACATCATATCATACGCACCATGTAAGTGACATATCATATGCATCATGTCAGTGACATTATATCATATGCATCATGTCAGTGACATCATATCATACACGTCAGTGACATCATATCATACGCACCATGTCAGTGACATTATATCATACGCATCATGTCAGTGACATCATATTATACACATCATGTCAGTGACCTTATATCATACGCGACACGTCAGTGACCTTATATCATACGCTTCATGTCAGTATCATATCATATACATCATGTCCATGACATATCATACGCATCATGTCAGTAACATCATATCATACAAATTATGTCAGCGACATCATATCATATGCAACATGTCCGTGACATTACATCATATGCATCATGTCAGTAATATCATACGAATCATGTCATTGACATCATATACGAATCATGTCAGTGACATCATATCATACACATCATGTCAGTGATATTATATCATACACATCATGTCAGTGACATATCATATGCTTCATGTCAGTAACATCATATCACATGCATCATGTCAGTGACATATCATACGCATGTCAGTAACATCATATCACACGAATGATGTCAGCAACATCATATCATACACATCATGTCAGTGACATTACATCATACGCATCATGTCAGTAATATCATACGCATCATGTCAGTAATATCATACGAATCATGTCATTGACATATAATACGCATCATGTCAGTGACATTACCCTGCACAGAGGAGCTCCGTCTTTGAGGCTGAGCAGCCTGTGTGTGCTGTGCAGAGTAACACAGTCCACGCACACGGGCTCCTCGTCCTTCTCGCAGTAGAGCTCCAGGGGCTTCAGATGGAGGTGGCACACATGGCCCCGGGGTTTGGTCGCGGTCCCCCAACTCTTCTGCTTCAGGAAGGACTCGCAGGCGGAGCTCAGCGCGCGGTTGGCGATGGCGTGGTCCTCCTCGAACACCGCCCGACACACCGGACACCTCTTGCTGAACTGTCTGCTCCTCTCCAGACATTGTCTGCAGAAGGAGTGGGAGCAGGGCAGAAGTACGGGGTCCCTGAAGACGCCCTGGCAGACCGGGCAGGTCAGGTCCTGCTGAAGCGGAAGAACCTCTTCCGGGAGCTCTTCGTTCATGTTGTCAGCCATGACTTCACAACAACCCTTTTCACTTCACCTCCTGTTTGTAAACAAACATCAAAGTGCTCAGAAATAAAGGACTGCGGACCAACCGTTAAGTGACGCTTTACGATCATGGAAAAGAATCATTTTAAAGGATTATTAAGAGTCAGAAACTCGTGAAAAACTGCCTCACCAGAGAGCAAAGTTCGTTCCTGCTAAAACGAAACGCCTTTTCCGTGTCAGAGTAACCATCAACTTATTGTCAACAACCGCTAATGTGACACTGCCCCCTAGTGGCCGTGGAGGTCAAATATAACACCGCCCCCCAGTGGCCGTGGAGAGTAATGTGACACTGCCCCCTAGTGGCCGTGGAGGGTAAATGTGACACTGCCCCCTAGTGGATGCGGAGGGTAATGTGGCACTGCCCCCTAGTGGACATAAAGGCCAAATGCAACACTGCTCCCGAGTGGATATAGTGGTCCATTGCAACACTAATCCTGCTGTTACTAAACGTAAGGAAACTCACTTAAAATTGTAAGGTCCGGTAACCCCGCAAATGAGTTTTTGCACAATGGATTGAATTATGATGTGGTTCCTTTGAAATGAAACCATAAAACATTTGTTTATTAATTAAATCCATTTTGGATTCATAGTCAGTTGGTTTCTCCATAAAAATTGATATCCCATCCTTTACTTTCCTCCCACTATTATTTATCACATGGATTCTTTGGAGATAAATATAGTTACAACAATGTTGCAAACCTCACTGTTATAAATGGAAGAACATCACACCCTCCTTTAATTTGTTTTTGTTTGAATTACTCCAAAGCGCTACAAATCACTAAAAGTTGGTAATAATTTGAACACAAAAGCCAGAAAACAATTATTTTTTTGTATGTCAAAGTTTCAGTAACATCTCTCATTCACACATTTTTACGACGCAGCTGCTATTTCTTCCCATTTATGACAAACATACAAACAGAATGTGACACATTTTATAAAACATAAGCTGTTATGGTTCATGTTACAGAGTCTTTCTTTTGCTGGAAAGACCGGCTGGAGGACACTGTAACTACATCCATATTTCCCTGTCTGGGACTAATAAAGGTGCATCTAACATTCAGTTCAGTTGGTCTTATACATTTAGAATAGATATTATAAAGTCTAAAAATGATTGTACCTCAAAAACTTTTTTCATATTAAAATATAACAAACAACATGAAGGGAGTAAATGATAATACAAATAATAATGAAGTGTGTTGAAACTTGGAGAAAAAAACGTTATTTCCCAGTATTTATTTTTGAAAAATTCAATTTAACAATATATTTCTTTGCATTTTAAGCAATAATAATTCATATTCACACACAACATAATCACACTGAAACATTCAGAATCTTGTTCTGTTAAAAACGTAGTATTAGTTTGATGATGAGTCCTATCGGCTTTTTCCCTTCCGGGGTCGCCACAGCGTATCCAATTCACATCTTTATGGCACAAATATATCCAACAGATGAAGCCGGTGTGCCAGTTATGCAACTCTGCATTTAAACTGTCATGGCAACATCTTACATAGCTTGAATAAATCTTTCAAAGAAACTGCAATCAACCACATCCTGACATCAAGTTGACAGCCATCTGCACCTGCTTTGGCGTTAAAATGTATGTCAAACACATGTTAAAATGTATTTTAACTTATATTAAAATGTTGGGGATGCAGGTGGCAGTGGTACTAAAGGTCTGAAATCAATTTTCTCTTCACAAAAGACACATTTTGTTCTTCCCTTTATTATCATAAAACACTTCAGTCAGTGCATTTAAACAGTTGAACAGACACGGTAGCTCTCTAAATGTGAACTGAGTGGCTATGCCTTTCTCTCAGTGCGCTGTAAAACATTTCCACAGTCATCAAAAAACGCTGAACACATCCCTGCCACAAACTGTATCCCAGCTTCAAGTCTTTCTTTTAAAGCTTTGAAAAAGTTTACATTTTTATGCAACTAAACAATTTTCTTTATTTAAAGTATTCCATTTGACAAATCTCAGCCAAGTGTTGAACCTCACATTTTCTAAATGTGATAAATCGTCCAAAGCTGAATACTCAGGTCAGGGGGAAGTATCAGTTCTTTTTTTTAATGTTCTAGATCTCTATCTCAGGTGCAGGATTAGACACGTAGGAGTTCCTAATGTCTTACTTTCACAAGCTGTCAGTCATGACAGACACAAACACATTTGGATGTAATATAATCTAAACAAGTGATTTAGGAGAAACCAGACCATGAAGAGACTATAGCCTTTTTTAATTTTTTTTTGTACCAGGTTGTCCCTGCACTGGTGGACAAATGTGTGAGTGAATGATGAGCCTGCAATGAACTGGCGACTTGTCCTGGGTACCCTCCCCCGCCTTTGCCCTACGCTTGAGTCGCTGGGATAGGCTCCAGTGACCCCCGCAACCCTGCAAAGGATAAAACCGGGTTTGGAAGATGAATGAAAGAATCTACCAGGTTGTAACTTATTCATTTTAACATGGGGATTTTGTGGGAATTGTTGCATTTTTTGGATCCAGTGGATAAATTCTTGCATATTCTTCCTGCCTCACTTTGAACCCTGGAGGTGGCCACTTGGAAAATACACAGACATATGCGGATCTGAAGACTCACATCAATAGTGTTTAGATAACATTTTCCTCCACAGAAATTATTGCATTTTCTTTGATTGACACCTCAATGGATTCGCTGTGGCAACCCCGGAAGGGAAAAAGCCGAAAGAAATCGTCATCATCACATTGATTGACACCTCAAAATCTCTTGGATGTGATATGGGATGTGGCTGTACCAAAGCCACACACCAAAACACCTCTCTATCATCATACAGGCATCAAGAGTCGAGGGTTTTGTGAAGTAAAAACACCAAGAGACGCATCACTGCTTTCACATCCTATATTGTTGCCGGCTATGCTGGTTTTCTAACCGTACTTCCCAAAAAGAGCATGAAACACCTGCAGGTCACTCAGAATACTGTTGTTAATTCAGTGGCAAGACAAGAAACCACACTATTAAATATGTAAAATCTTTACAGAATGCCTTTCATAGTTGAGCGACTTGACTGCAAATCAGGAAATGGTTTCTGCACATGTATGAATAGATCTTAGATGTTTGGAATCAGCTCAGTGTTTTGAATGTTTCAGAGTCCAGAGTAAACCTTGTTAACAAACTACCAGTACTGTAGGTGTATTAGACGTGGCCCAAATGTGCATACGTGTCTGTGGTTATGGTCTGAAAATATACATTGAGTTGTTTTTCACTTTCATCTCAGTGTTCCTAAAACACTGAATGGCCTTCTTTATATGAAACGCACCATGTAAATATACAAAATTTGCCTTGTTTTTGCCTTTCATATCAAGCACTAAAACACATGATGAAACATGAAACACCCAACATTAACACAAAAAACCTAACCAGAGTCCAAACGGAATACATGACACAAGGGGAAGCCAGAGTCCAAGCTGTGACATCGCAGGGAGAACGATCAGATAGAACAGAAACAAACCCGTGCTGCGCGGTGCTCTGACCGGCCTCATATAGAGGCCTGATTATCAACAAGTCACAGCAATGAAGCACGAGCCCGGAGAGGCTGATCAGGGGTAGGGAGCGGTCCAGCCACTGCATGGATAGAGCCTGATGACAAAGGCCTAAAATTGCATCATCTTGCAATTGAATGTTAAATTGAATGTTAAATCAAGTTGCAGTGCAGGTTCAAAGGAAACTGTAAACAAATGAGTCTTTAACCTGGATTTAACCCTTTCACACATGAATGAAGATAGTTCATATCAGGATTTTTTTTTTGTCAGTCATTAATCATCATTCATATGGTAAAAGGAGGTCATTGTTATATCTCATTGATATATCTCAGAGGTTTTTAAACTCTGACTCACTCATTTTCTAAACCAGCTAAACCCGGTGGTTGGGGGGCATGGGGGGTGTCACTGGAGCCCATAACACATACTCAAGGGCGAAGGCGGGGTAATCATTCACACACATTCATACAAGGCAAGTTGGGGGAAATCGAACTGCCAACCCTCTACCACCTGAGCCACGGCAACCCCACCCTATAAACTAACACCGGAATTTTAAAGTCTATCTGCTGAGAGACAGGAAGCCAGTGGAAAGACCTCAGAACTGGTGTGATGTGGTCGACTCTTCTGGTTGATGTTTGTCAGCTTTGCTTCTGTGATATTAGCTACGTTAAGCACTGTTTCAAATGTTAAACAGCTCGTGCCACACAGGAAATTCACAAGTGCGTGACAAATTATCTCTGTTTTCAAATGAACTCGACACAAATGATCTTGTCAGAGCGCTACACATGCAGATGTAGATGACGGGACACGTATGTGAGATAGTAGGACACATTATCATAGAATTGTATGTAATGTGTGAAATAGCACTTGTCTTTTACAGTTTTAACTGAAAATATCTGAGCCCAATTTAATAAGTTGGCACTGAAGTATTTTATTGCATTTGTAGATGATGTAAACATCATGTCATTCATTCTCACACTATCTTTGGGAGTAATTTGACACAGTAACCTACAATGTGGCAGCGCTAACCACTCTGAGTCAAAACCAGACACTGCGACGAGTTTAAATCCTCAGACTCAAGGAAGACAAAAAAAAACCCACTTCTGCAGGTGTTTAAGTTGATTTTGATGTTTCGTGTTCTTTTTAACACACATTTTTTATACTTAGACTTCCTTTATTGTCATCACACAGACACACACAATGAATCTGACAACGAAATGTTGTAGATTGCCAACTGACAACACAGTATAAATATGGAAAAAAAATACAAAAGAGCAAAATTACTAAAGTGACCAAAGTCATGACTGGCTGCAGTGCAATACATACAGTCAATATAAATAAGGAAATAAATAAGTTTGACGGTGCAATATTGCACATCAATATAAAGTTAAATAGACCGATGGCTTGGGGGAAGAAGCTGTTAATACAATGTTGTTATCATTGTATTTTCTAGCAGTTTGATGCTTCAGTAATGATAGGTACTTGATGGGTAAGTGACAGTGACCTGGTGTTGTCATTGTTGAATCAGAACCCTTGATTTAAATGGGTGGATAAAAATAACACTTGTGCAACATATTGGAAACTCTTAAAACAAAATTATATTAATCAAAACTAGACAATTCCCTTTGGCAATTGCAAAAAGGGTCAAGGCATGCTGTTGGGACGCTGAACCCTGACATAACCCGCTCCTGGGGTTAGAGACG
>JAPTHA010000009.1:8512053-8536840 GCA_029814585.1 Gymnapogon annona
AAATATATTGTGTAATACTATATTTTTTCCTTCCCTCCAATTTTCTGAGGCCCCCCTAGGGCCCCCTGGCAGCCCCCCAGTGGGCCGTGGCCCCCACTTTGAAAACCACTGGTCCAGAGAATAACAAGTAAATTAATCAACTTATTAGAATTATAACAGGTTGGTAGAGGTCCAATAACTGAAGGGTTGGTGGTTCAATTCCTGCTCTCTCCTGATCGTGTGCTGTTGTGTGCTTGGGCAAGACACTTCACCCACCTTGCCTGTATGAATGTGTGTGAATGATCCCTGCGACAACTTGTCCAGGGTTACCCTTCACCCTGTTCAGAAGATGAGTGAGAATTATTATGTGTTATTACAGTCCATCTGAGTGTTCGGCTGGATAGTTCAGTTGGTAAGGCCGGGGACCTGGGTTCGATTCTTGGGCAAGACCCTTCATGCTACTGCATACTGGGGCCGGGGCCGGTCCCAAGCCCGGATAAATACAAGGGTTGTGTCAGGAAGGGTGTCCAACTCCTGCCAAATCAAATATGCGAATTGAATTTGCTGTGGTGACCCCAGAAGGGAACAAGCCATCTGAGTGTTCAGAGCTATTTAGTGAAGATGGAAACACACTCATCTTCTGCAGGAGTGTTTCACCAATAGACCCTTGTAGTTAAAGTCATTCAGGGGCCAAATTCAGCCCAATATTGTGTGATGCAGACTGGATCAGTATAATAATAACACAATTGTATAATAACAACACAATTGCATATCAATAATGTCAACTCTGAACTTTCCTTGTGTGATGAAAATATTTACGTCTACAAACCAAGACATCCTTTAAAACAAAGAATGACATTAACAACTTCAAAACTGTGTAGAAAAATAAGTGTAATTGAAACAAAATTATACCTCAGATTATAATTTACACATGTACATTACAATTTACAGATCACACTAGATTTACAAATGCACAAAACATTTAATAGGTAGAATACTGATAAAATTGCACTTACTTCTCTTCAGGCATTTCAGGTCGTTTATGTTATTGTGACGTTTATGTTCTTTGGAAGTCTGTGGCATGTGACCCCCGGGCCACATGTTTAGACACCCCTGTTATAGGCACTTGTTTTTACATTCAATTTATGATATATTTGGTTGAAAAAATGTCACTATTTCTTCAGTTTTCTCTGTTTTGAAAATGTTCTTTGAATTTACTCAACGTTTTTATGAGCATCTACATGGTCAGCCCATTAAATATCAGAAAATACATTTCTTAGGAAAGATTACAAAGAAAAATCCATTCTAAGCTCCCTGAAAATGTTTTTTTTTATCTTTTAAAGCTTAATAACAGGTTCAACTGTTGTATTTTCTTTGTGAACTAAGTGAAGGTACAATAAATAAGTGTGGTGACGGATGCAAGTCAAGCCAATGAACATGCAGAAAAAAACCCACTGATGGATGGTTTGTTTTTATTTCAGCATTTGCACTGCTAATCCAACTAAATACTGTGAAAACTCATACATGTTACTCAAATGAAATAAGGGAATCATCATCAATTAAAGGTCATCTTCACTTCCTCTTTTTACAGAACAGAAAATAAAAGTTAGGAATGGAAAATGAACAGATTACAGAAATGAAAATTACCTTAAAGACAATTAACTAAAAGTAAATGATTAAGATGAAATGTTCATTATTTTCAGTCTTATGAGCTAAAACAAAGAACATGAGACTTTAGTCACTGTGTGTGTTTCCAGAGGACGTGACATGAGTCTGAACTGACCTGAATAAACAAGCAGCATGTTTAGTGCTGAACAATCTTTTTGTCAGGTATGAATAGTTGGGATAGGCTCCAGTGACCCCCGCGGCCCTGCAAAGGATGCAGCGGGTTTGGAAGATGAATGAATGAATGAATTATGAAATGCAGATGCTACTCAAAATTGAATGTGTATATACAAAACACAAGTTCACACACAGGTCTGAGATGCTGAAACTGTATCAACGTGTGAATGACGGTGTACTATACAATTATCACATCATTCTCCTTGATTTACCACAATGTTCTTAAAAGCAACTATAAAAATAAGCTTGGAAGCTGCACAACTGTGACATTTCTGTCTTCGAGAACATTTTTTAAAGATCCTTGGTGTTTTTTGATGAGGACACAGTATATGGACAGAAGTTGTTGGACAAGCTGAATTCGGGTGTTCCTTTTCTAACAGGGGCCTGGGATACAAAACAATCATGACAAATGTCATAATTGAGATTTGTAATGGGATAAATATCATTGCATTTCATTGATTAGGTTTGTATAAATTGTTTTCTTTGCTTCCAAAATACCTTGGAGATGGTTTATACTTAATTTCTCATATCAACATGAACATTTTACAGATGTAGCCATGATGTGTCCCAATATTTTTACCCACATGGTTCATAAACATCAATATTTAAAAAAATTTAATGGGAGATGTTTCTTCTTGGTTGCAATGTGAAGAATGTAGATGGTTGGTAGTGGATGAAAATTATTATTTACAACCAGAGCATGAAATAGATTTTGAGCTTGGGAACATTTCAACTCATTGTCATGGATTAAAAAAAAATCAATGTATGTAAATTAAGTCAAATCCATCTCTTCGGGCATTTTGGAAGCAAATTATATTTATCACAATGATGATGATGATTTCTTTTGGATTTTTCCCTCCCATGGTTGCCCTTGCGAATCCAATTCACACCTGTGATTTGGTAGGAGTTTTACATCGGATGCCCTTCCTGACACAACCCACTGGATGGTCATCCCGGGAATTGAATTCAGGTTCCCTTTGCACTAGTGGCACGGGTGCCTTACCAACTGAGCTATCCAGCGGGTCAAATGACATTTATCACAAAATTAGACTATATGATGACATTAGTCACAATTGTTTTGTAGGCCAGACCAGTGACAGAAAAGAAACCCCTGAGTGTCCCGATACTTTTGTCCACATACTGTATCTCTCCTCATCCTTTTGCTGTCCTGTTTCTTGAAGCAGCTTCACACCATGACAGAGTAGGAGGTGTTTTCGCTGTCTGCAGAGACGATTGAGCTTTGGGTTCTTCTCCTTGGTCTCCATCCGCCCATTCCCCGCCATCCTTGATGTCCCAGAACCTCTTTGCACATTTGCACTAGCTCCCTCCTGAACTTCACTCCTACGAATCCGTACAGCAGAGGGTTCAGGGCACAGTGTGACAGCCCCACGCTCTCAGTGATCAGAGTCCCGATGTCGAGCACACGGCCTAAATGGCAGTGTGCACTTATCACACCCAGCCTCAGCAGACTGTCTGCCAGCTGGAAGGCATTGTACGGCGCCCAGCAGATGACGAACACCATCACCAGGGAGACGATGAGGCGGAGGGACTTACGCTTTTGCCTACGCGTAGTGTTGCAGAGTGACCTGAAGATCTGGATGTAGCAGTACAGCATTATCAGCAGGGGGAGGCCAAAGCCTAGAACTACACTGAGCAGCTGCAGCCCCACCTGCCACTGAATGGAGTTCTCTGGGAACCACACCTGGCACAGGAGCAGTTTCTGCCCGTCCAGAGTGTTCACTTCCACTACCTGTTTGAAGGTAATGTCCACTCCACTCAGGCCAAGGCAACCCACCCAAATGATGATGCAAGAGATCTGGGCGTGGCAGGTGGTGCGCTTCCAGCCAGAGTTGATGGCGTGGACGATAGCCAGGTATCTGTCAAAACTAATGCAAGCCAAGAAAAGGATACCACTGTAGCGATTGAGGGAGAAGAGGGCACCGGAGATCTTACAGGCGGCCAAACCGAACACCCATTGGTGGGCCCACTGCACCGCAAACAGGGGCAGGGTGAAAGCCAGCAGGAGGTCGGAGATAGCCAGGTGAAGGAGGAAGGTGTCGGTTAGGGAGAACGCACACGCTCCACTGCTTTGAGAGTTTCTGTAGCGCCGGATCACACACAGCACCAGCACGTTGCCCACAGAGGCCAGGATGAACACCAGGCAGTACACAACTGGAGAGTATCTCTGCGCAAAGCTGTAGATGTTGTCTTGGAAGCAGGGGATGGCACTCTGGCCTGTGTTAAGCAAATCGGTGTAGTTCTCATAGTCTTCAAAGGTCTGTTGATGACAGAGAACGCAAAAACAGGGCTTACTTTTCAGTTTATCACAGTAAGTGATCCTGGAGGTGATTATTAAATTCTTATTAGAACTGGCAGAATTGCACTGTTCAAAAATACAGATACAGTGTTTTAGAAAAATAGAGACCTACCCATGGACCCTATGCTGTTTTTATTAGGTCTGCTTCCATGTTTAGTACAGAAAAATGCTACATGTTGCATGTCTTACTGAGGATCGTGAGAAAACGGATAACTATTATCAGTTAACTACTATCTTACTGATAACCTGGCTGAAGCCTGAACCTGCTGTGATAGCCTACTGACTACAGAAAGTAAAGCATGATTATATGATGGAGTACATGACTGCTCAGTTACAGCTAAAAATACCACTTTTTTTCTCCAGTCACTGAATATCTGAGTCCTTCATTCCTTCAATTTTATTTAACACAATGGTGGAAATGTATGTTAACTGGTCTTTCTGTATTTTTGTACAGCCTTAACATTTCTGGAGATATGTGCATCACGTGTGTGCTCTAGCTCTGCATTGCTGTTTTTTGGTTTGTGTTTTTTCCCTTTTTTGTGATGGATGAAGGCCAATCTCAAAATTCTAAATATTTTTCTTCTTTGTTCTCTTAATCACTGTTAATGTTAACTGTGTCTAAATGAAACAGACGGCAATGAAGTAAAAAAAAAAAAAAAGGAAACCGTTAGAATTAATTTAGCTAAAAGTGGATGAAAATCAAGTACCTTCGAAACATGATTTAAATGATATATGGAGTTTTGCCACACATGACCCGCCACACAGAGATTAGGTCCAGACGGCCTTGGGGCTTTCCCACTGTACATATTGCATATCTCCCTTTAACTCCAGGACTCTTCCGATCCAATACTTCATCTGTTGAACTTCACTGCTGCACCTTTACTGTCTATTGTGTCCTCCACCTTCTGCTCTTTATACTTACATTCTATGGTTATACTGTAGTTATGATGATGATCTTGACGGCTTTTTCTGTTCCGGGGTCGCCACAGCAAATCCAAATCGCACATTTGATTTGGCAGGAGTTTTTACATCGTTATATTTATAATCTATTCTATTTTTTATTTATAATATTTTATTGAGACAATATTACAGTTACATTGATACACTACAAGACGACATTCACAGAGCACAAAACAAAACAAAAAAACGAAAAACTAAACGAAACAAAAAAAACTCAACATAAATAAGTGAACTGCATGAGTCACAGAGAGGCACATGTTGACCTCACAACTTCTAAAGTCCTATAAGCCCTGCTTGGGTAAAGAGAGCTGAACCAATATGGTGCACTGGCAACTTTTCCATGTGGTTTAAACATTCGACTATTTTTGTTTGTTTCTTTCTACTATGTTCATTTTTCACCATGGGGCCTTAGAGTTTTGTCATTTCAGTTTCTATACACAATGTACAGATGCCAAAACTGACAATAATGCTGACTCTGACTTTTGACTAGAAAGGCCAACCAAGACAATTATGTGGTGAGGTTAGGGTGAGGGTTAGATGAGTTTTTTTGGCACTTGTTGAAGAGACAGTCACTGCAGAGGGATTTTTTAGTTCAACCTGTAGAAGAAAATGCACCATGGTGCAGTACACGAGAAAAGGAAGACAATGCATATCAAATAGTAGTTTCTAATAATTACATTAATTACAATAATTGTTTAAATATCTACCAGAGGGACTGCAAATGAAAACCACGTAATGTAGCTAATTTGGGCACATTTACATTGTCTAATGTTAATTAATGTAAAATGTTCCTTTTAAAATAAATAAAATTTAAAAAATGTCCAATGATAATATCCACAGATTAGTATTTTATACTAAAGTGTCTACTCTATCTCAAGTAAAAACAAACATAGAAATATGGGTGATGTAAGTTATATTTTAACAGTTGTTTCTGAAAAAAAGCTTTATATTTTCTTTATATTTCTCCTTGCTTTGGACGCATTTCATTTTAGAGATGCCCAGTGGTGCACATCTGGAAACATAAATATAGTAAACTCTCACCCAGTAATCTTCTGTGGTTGGCGTGACCTGGTCCATATTTGCAGCAGTGATGTAAGGTGCAGAACACCTGAAACCTTCCGAGAGCCAAGAAAACACACTCTGCTCATAAGCACAAAGCCTACAGATCCCGTTTCACATTCTATCTTGGCACGAGAGGGGATCAGAAAGCAGAAGTTATCATTTCAGGAACTGAATCTCTGCAGATTGGAGACAGAGTCCAATAGCAGCTGCAGTTGACGCCGATGACTACGTCTGGGAAATTGTGACATACATTTAAAAAATAAACTCTTGCCAGACATGTATGACTGTTGTGGTCTCTATGGAAAATATATATATTCTCTTCTGTAATTGTGCTTCATCTGTACAACAAAACAATTTCTTCAATATTTCTTTTGATCTTTAATGTTACAATAAAGGAGAAAAAAAAGCTTATTAATCAGAAAAAATGTACCAAAAACAAAAAACTGTGGTACATACAGTAAACCTTTAAGAAAAAGAAATGTGTCTCAGAAAGCATTTTTACAGACAGGAGAAGAAGTGAAAGTGCTTGATTTGCAATAATTTACGCTTTTGTCTGTTGTTTTGCTTTAGTGTATTAATGCTAATTATAGAACACATACAATACTCAGAGCTGATCATTGCTGTTTGTAATATATATATATAAATATATAAAGGCCTGGTGATAGAGACTATCTGTGTACATTAGATATTTAAGTAAATTAAAAAAAATAAGACCATTTGAACATATTAATTTCATTATATTGAAAGGTTAACTCACCACAAAACTCACCACGGGACAGGACGGGAAGGCCGGGTGAGGGGGTTGAAGTGCAATCACTTATAAGACCACAACAGGAAATATAGAAAAAAAAGTGGTGTTAAAAAGCAGGCTTTTTCGAGGTGAGCATGAACCCATTTGACAACACAGCACTTTGACATATGACAGATGTGCTTGAAGAAATGAGATGAAGATTTCACACCTCACTGCAGGTTTCTGAAAAGCCAGCGAGTCTGACAACACGAGAACAGCTTTACACTTCAGAAGTTGTGAAGGGATTATGTCAGGGACGTTAAAGTCTTTTTTTTCCCTCTGGGGTCAAATTCAACTCAATTAGATCTCAAGCAGGCAGAAGGAGTACAACAGCAGCATAATATTTGTAAATTATGACTCCAAATGTTCATTTTAATGCAAAAAAATATTAGTAGAGGGACTCAATTTCAAAAAACAACTTTTAATATAATTAGAAATAAAATAACCAAACTATTAATGACCTTGCAATTAATTAATTGTAATTTATAGTATTTTAATCGCATATCAATCAATCAAATTTTATTTATATAGCCCTTAATCACACAACAGGTCTCAAAGGGCTTCACACACCCACAGATGACAATAAATAATGACATCCCCTGGTATGACCCCATATGACACATATATATGGTTAAACAAATCCTATGGATTACTGTATATAATCTCATAAACATGTTGGTTTTATAAATTAAATAGTACTCTCAAGTACATGTAGGTTTCATAAATGGTAAAAATGGTACACAGACTGCACTTATAGTACTTTTACAAACCTTCAAGGTGCCCAAATTGCTTTACAAGGCCTCTCATTCAGTCATACACACACACACACACACACACACACACACAAGTGGACACTCCTCCATGTGGACAATCAGAGCGAGGATTCAAAATTCTTGAGAAAAATAAATATAATTTCAACAATAATATGCCTCAACTTATCATTAATGCTCATACATTAGGGATGGGAACTACAAAGACACTTAGTAACAGGCGGAATACTGTTAAACATTGTACTTAATTTTCTTTAGACATTTTGTGATGTTCATATTTGTTCAGGTTATTCACATTGTCGTTAAAGGATAGTTTGTTCAAGTTAAAAATTTAGAGATGCCATATTTTACAGGTATATATTTTTTTCACAGTAAACTAAGAAGAATATTTGTCATTATCTATAGGTTAATAGGCTCTTATTTCACTTGAGATGATACTGCTTTGTGTGTGACTCTTGAACTACAACCAGTTCCGCACCCGCGACTGGTAATATCTTCGGTGTAATCGGGGTCTGGATTGGAACCCTTGGAGAACTGGTTTTGAAGCATGTTTGACACGTCTTGATTAGGTTAAATTTGTAAGGGACATTCGATCCACGTGCATAAGAACCAGTTGTTGAGGGTTTCTTTACGTGCACCGAAGATGTAACACAGACCCTCTCACTTCCACAAACAGCAGCAGAGGCCGAGACGATGGACAGACCTAAAGTTTCAACCACTGTGTTTGCTTTGTGAGGAACTAAATACTGTTGTGGTCATTCCCTTCTCAACTAAAGGGTCTTCTGGGAAATGTAATTGTTGCGAAACACTACAGACAGTTTCCGTCGACGGCCGATGTAACTTGAATCTAAACAACCAGATCGTTAAACTTATCTTTTCTTGGAGTTTACTTCAGCGATCTTTTATTAATATCAGTCTACTTTTTTTCTTTTTTGTACACAGTTTTTTCAGTTGCCTTGGGTGCATTGCCCATCGGCTCACATTATGACTCATGTTCACTAACTGTTTTGTCTTTTCTAATGGTCAGTTCTTCAGTCGACACAGGAAGTTTATATTTAAATTACGTAACAGGAAAGAAGCCGTACGATTTGCTTAAGGTCTTAAGGTTTGCACTTTCCAAGATAAAGTCCAAAAGTGAGGCCATAGACAATGATATTTTTTTAAATGAACTTGAGGGAAACACACTGGTCAGCCCATGCTGGAGACTGGAATTAACTCCTGATCTGCAACACCTGGGCCACGCTGCTCAGCTGTGCTTGATTGCCCAGCCAGCAGCATGGTCTCATAATTAGTCTTCACCTTCCTTCAGCCTGCAGTAACCTGGACAGCCCTCAGCCTCATGGACTCTGATTTCCCCCCCGTTTATGAACTGGACTCTGGTTTGTGTTTTATGGAAGTTTATTTGTTTAGGTTCTTTAGTGGTCTTGGTATTTGTTTTTTTCTTGGTGTCAGGTTGTGTGCTCAAGCCACACAAACTGTATGGTTCAGTTTGTGTCGGTGTTAAATTAATAAATGTTCTATGTTCCCCTTCAATCCCATACATCTGAGCTTCTCCCTTTTTTCCGACCCTGACACATTTGTATGTGAGTGAGTCATAGAAGAACGTAACAGAGTAAGTCTCGGCAGCTGTTGTTGTAATTAGAGCAGTGTTAATACCATACATCGCATTGAACCGTACGTGTTTATGCACTTGTAGATTTTGACAAATGCAAAAAACTTTCAAAAGGGTGGAAAGAAACCAAGTAAGACATTGTAC
The DNA here is from genome assembly GCA_029814585.1 of Gymnapogon annona. Taxonomy (NCBI): domain Eukaryota; kingdom Metazoa; phylum Chordata; class Actinopteri; order Kurtiformes; family Apogonidae; genus Gymnapogon; species Gymnapogon annona. Next base: position 8,521,530 of record JAPTHA010000009.1, read on the forward strand.
TTTTTTGTTTTGTCATAAGTAACTCCAATAGTGTGGAATAAAATAACCATTGTGAGCCAAAGAGACAACATTACAGTATTTGTACACCTCAGTTGGTGCTAAAAACACAGGACAGATACAAAAGACACTTATGACCATAGACCCAGACACAGACCAAATACTTTCAAAATAAAGGATGTATTTTTTTTCCGTTGAAGATGAACATACAACTTTTACAAGTATCAGATTGGTCAAGTTGGAAATAAGACACTGCACAAAAACACAGGAATATCAAAAAATCAAACAAATTACCCACGACAGGAAAAATCTATATATTTAAACTTAGAATAGAATAGAATGTCTTGTCATTGCAACAAGTACAACAAAATTGAAGAAAAAAAATATTAAAATCGCTCGACTGAGGAAATACCACATATTGGATTTGACAAGACTAGATTCAAGATAAAATTACAGGACTATTTAAGATTACATAACTAAGCTTCTCAATCTTACTCATAAAAGGGATCAAGGCAAGATAAGGCTTGACAGGACTGGAATGCTCACAAGAGAAAGACATTCGATTGTCTGATGCCAGACAGGGGAACCCACACTGGTATATATACCCATTAGGAAATTACACAGGTGACAAACATAAGGGAGAATAACTGATGAGACGGAGGTGAGGAAGGAATCTGGGTGTGAAGCAAAGAACACGAAAGGAGAACACACAAGACAGGACAGGAAGTAACCACAATAAGACCCAGAAATACACAACCCCAACTTGACACTGCACACACCATGATAAACACAGAATAATTAATATAACAAACATGAAGATTGTTTTTTGGATATGGTTATTAAGCAAACATCATACAAAGAGTGCATGATATGGACCGTCCTGGCTGCAGTCTACATGTTTCATACTGAAAATAAACACATCACCGAGAGGAGAGTCGGATAACACCATTGTTAAACAGCTGAAGTCTTGTCAACAGCAACAATGGAGGGGAAAAAAAACACTTCCAAAGGTACAAAGATCAGCTACATTCCCACCTCCAGCTACAGCACTCAGGTTTCATCTTTTGAGGTTGAACACATGTACAATAACATTGGAGTTAGAGTATTGGCTGGTCAGATGACTGATGATTAGTCCTTTGGGCTCATCATCTTCGGCTTCAGTGAAGCCAAATGACATATTTGATTTGGCAGGAGTTTTTACGTTGGATGCCCTTCCTGACACAACCCAGGTCCCCTATGCACCAGCCCGTTGCCTAAACATCTGAGCTATCCAGCTGCAATACTGGTCAGATCAGTCACTAAAAGTACTAGTACAGTAAACACCAATAATTTTGAAAGCGCAAAAGTCGTGTCTTCAAAATCTTACTTTTATGTAATAGCCAAATATGATCAATAATCTATATAAGATAAGGTATCTGGTCATGTCTTACTGTTATAGACCACCATGAGTCCAACTGCAATTTTAATGCATTAATACCTAATGTTTTATTTACACATTAGCTTCATATATTATGGATGTCATTTCCAGTTTGTACATTGTGCAGAATTTATTTGCTACAAGAGACAATTCTGATGAGCACAGAAGAAAAACTCATGTTAAGGTTCACTTGTCCCAGACTACTTTGAAGCTTAGCTGTACCTCAGTTTATTGTTTTCAAACTATGGAATAGACTAGAGAAAGCTTTACATTGTACGACAGATATCAGACAGTTTAAATCCATGTATATTGAGAAAACAGTTGCACAATATGAATTAGACTTATTCATTGATATGACTTATGTTCTTGTTGATTTGTCAAAATGGTCATTTTGGGTACAAAGCATTTTATGTTTGCGCTATTCTTTTCTACCTGTGAGTAGGTGGTCTGTATTTGAAAATGAGTTTGCCATTGTGGCACATGTACTGTACGTATACTGCTTATACAATTTTTGTTTAATATAATATTAATGCTCATGACTCTTAATTGAATATGTTATTTTCTTATATAAAAGGGAGGACTCTAAGTATTTCTTCTTCCTGTTCCCTTTTGCATTCATTACAATGGCAAAAATATATATTTTTTCCCCCTCTCTCTCTCTTTCTCTTGCTTCTCTCTGTTCCTTTAATCCCAACTGGTCTAGACAGACCACCATCTCCAGGTTTCTGTCTGTTAAAAGGAAGTTTCACTGTCACCAATGTGTTTGCTCCTGGATCATTCTGTTGGGTTTCTATGACAACTAATCCAGGTTAGACCAACTCTGTGAGATAACTGTTGTAGTGACTTCTCGCTGTATAAACAAACTTTGATTTTGATTTGATTTCATAACAAAATTATGTTTTAACGTAATGGAACGAAATAAACTGAACTTTTGAACATTTTCAGTTCTGTTACCTGTCTTTTCTACACATCATAAAAATCCATGTATTCACCTTCATAAATGTGTGCACCTTTTCAACGTTACTTGAACTCCATGCATAAGGGTCAAGGGTCAGTTTTTACTCGTGTTTTCCCATTCATAGAGCAGTGCTCACAGTGAGTACACATACCACACCTGCACTAAAGGCAAAGCCTCGTTTGTAAGCCGCTGGAATGCAAATTTGCACGACGCGCCTACTTTGTTCGTCAATTTAGCTGTGCTGATAAAGTCTACATTGTCACAGGTGTACCCAGCTTGAGGGCAGGGTACGCCCCAAAACTAAACATGTCAGATTTATCTTTACAAGGCTGGTACCGGTCATTGTTCACCACACCACAGAAACTGGCCATGGTTTGAGTGAGGGACTGATGTCACAGTGGGTATAAGAGCTAAGGCCATGCCTTGTTTTTAGTCGATTTCCGCCTGTGACTCTCTCAAACGTCAGACCACCATTTCAGAAGCTACAGCAGGTAAGATCTGACGCTGAACATGTCACTTTCCAGCCGAGATGTCAAGGTTCTTCTTTGTGGGACAGGGAGGATTGTTTTCGTTTTGTTTTTTACCAAAACTTGTCAAATTTCAAGCTGAAAAATAAGGACAAATTCATGTGCATGTTGTGAAAATAAGTAAATATTGTGAGTTTGTACACGTATCTAAACATTGAACCACAACATCCAGACATCGCGGCTGCTTTTAAAGTTGTAGCGTCTCCTTCTATTATTACGCTTGTCCTTTTGCAGCCATGGCATTCCAGTCGAACGTGGTCAGCTCCCAGCCTCAGGTCTCCGTGACCCAGTACACTGTTACCTCAGGATTGTCAGAATGGAGTACAGATGTGTGCGACTGCATGAACGACTGTGGCATCTGTATGTATTTTTTTCCCCTCTTCTGTGAAAACTAGAAGTTAGTCTATAACTCTTCCATTAATGTGTACCTTAAACACTTCTGTGCTGTATCCACAGGTCTCTGTGCGACCTGCATCCCCTGCATCCTGGCCTGTAAAGTGGCCCAGGACAATGGGGACAGCTGCTGCGTCGGTTTCCTCCCTGGTGCCTGGATCGCTCTGAGGACAAGCATACGCAGCAGATACCACATTAGTGTAAGTTCTCTGAAGTTAGAAAACTCTTCATTCCAAGTATAGTACCTGTTTAGGTGCCCAACATGATCAGGTGAAATGACATCAGCGTAATGATTTTCACTGTCCAGCCTGTGAGACCAAGAGGAGGGGAATGACTTTTGTGCCCAATGCTATCCTCCTCCTTGACTCTAAGTTACAATAATTTCAGATATATTTCTATTTGGACAACATGATCTCTGGTAGTACTAAGAAGATACTCACAAGGTACTAATATTGCACCAGGACATTATGTTATTACATAACATAATACAAGACCGTTATGCTATTACATAATGTCCTGGTATTAGTACCTTGTTGTCATTATTGCTTTTAATTGTATTTATTTATTTATCTATCTAGCTATCTATCGCTTTTGGTCTTCTGTGCCGTTCTTCGCCCTTCTTAATTGCCCCTCAGGGATAAATGAAGTTTCCCTGATTCTGATTGTGATAATGACGCTATATGCTGTGCTCTACGCAGGGCTCTGTCTGTGATGACTGGGTGGTCATGGCGTGCCTGACGCCATGTGGACTGTGTCAGATGGCACGAGAGCAGAAAATCAGAGGATGAGAAGAAAAGAAACCTCCAGTCTATTAATAAAGGCTATGAAGATTGACATGACTTCTTGTCACGTTACTGCCTATTCCTTTTTTATGATTTATGTGTAATTGGATTACATGTATGCAACTGCAGCAGGATAGTGCACTGTCACTTGTAAAAAAAGAATAAAATAAGACGCCAGTAAGTGAAGAACATCTTTTCAAGATTTCATAGAAATTTTGTAAAATAAAAAAACAAATACAAAAAAATCCAGAAGTGGCAGACAAAAGCTCTGACTCATTATTCCAGACAGGAGAAGCAAAAGAATATAGTACAATCTATTAAAAAATCTATTTATTTAATTTTTTATGCTGACTAGTCTTTCATACTTCATTGTTCAACAGCGTCTCCCTCTGATGAAATAAACATTATGCAACAAACCACTGCAGATGTGATGTAGGAAAATCCATTCTATTTAACTTTGCACAAGATGAAATATTTGAGCTTGTTCTATTTACAGATAATATTTATTTTGTAATGCAACTGTAAGTGGTACTGCTTCGTCTTCTCTTATTCCATAATGTGAATCACGTGCTTGTGTATGTAATGTACTATATTTTTAACTGTCATTTGATTTATATTCATCAAAGCATCTGTACTTTAAATAAAATCTTTTGGAATGTGGTAGATTTGTGTGGGTATTTTTTAACTAGTATTCATTACAGACCTTTTGTCATAGCCAGCCCATGCTGGGGGAGGGCCATGCCCTCTCCCTCAAGGGACTGGAACTCGTCGCTGATCTTCAATACCTGGGCCACGCTGCTTGGCTGTGGCTAATTGCCCAGCAATTTAAGGAGCTGATTGCCAGCCAGCAGCGCGGCCTCATAAACATCTACACCAAGCTGCCTGGACAGTCTTTAACTCACATGGACTCTGATCTGGACTCTGGTTTCGTTTCTGGAAGGTTTGGGTTTTCATGTGTTGTGTAGTGTGCTTAGTTCTTTGGTCTTTATGGTAGTGTGTGTTAAATGGTGTGCTTATTTGAAATATGTTATTTGCTCTGTGGTTTAGTTATTGTGTGGTTGTGTTCAGTTAATAAATGTTCTATGTTCCCCTCCAATCTCATGCAATTGAGCTTCTTCCTTTCCCCAACCATGACACCTTTGGCAGGAAATGGATATAGAAAGAAACATACACAACATAGTTGTGTTTCTACAGTGTCGAAATCTGTCTGAAGAGTAATGATGGGCCGAATCATTTACATAGGTATAATGAAACGCTTCAATGGTATGAAGTGAGTGAGTGACCTAAAGAAACAAACCAAATGCAAGAGAAACATGTGACATGGCCAAAAAAAATAAAGAAGTGAAATCATTGAAAAGGAACTACATTACTGTGATGTGAAGTTCAACCCTCCGTACACACACAGGACAGGGATGCCTCAATAGCAGGCAGGGGAAAAGAAATACTGAGAAACAGGTAAGAAAACACTCATTTTAAAAAAGTAAAGGTAGATGTATCGTTTTAATTCTAGCTTTTTTCTAACTGACACTCTTTAAAACACCACATTGTATTAAAAAATATTGCCTCTGTTTTTCCAGGTGTGCATTTAGAACCATTTGAAGTAGTTTGCTGTGTTATAGGGTGTTATAGGTGTTATAGGGTGTTATAGGTTATAGGGTGTTATATACTGTACAGAAGGTCCTGGTTTCCATCCCGATACCGGGCAACGGTGGGGTGTTTCTGTGTGGAGTTTGTATGTTCTCTCTGTGTTTGAGTGGGTTCTTCTGGTTCTTGGTACTCCGGCTCAACCATCTAAAGCAGGGGTGTCAAACATGCGGCCTGGGGGCCAAATGCGGCCCGCCAAAGGTTCCAATCCGGCCCGTGGGATAAATTTGTGAAGTGCAAAAGTTTAAACTGAGATGTTTACAAAAATTATAGTTCATATTCTATGTACAGACTGGGAAAAATATTATCACAATAATCTATAAATACAACTTCAAAATGTTTTTTCTCTGAAAATGTAACGTTTTCATGTGATTAACAAAGTATCATTTCACAAAAAAAAAACCCAAAATAAAACATGAATAACCTGAACAAATACAGTGTAAACAACCTGAAATGTTTGAAGAGAAGTCAGTGTAAGTTAAACAATATTCTACCTGTTACTAAATGTTTGTATTTATAGATCCGCTGTGATCTGTAGGTTGTAATGTACATGTATAAATTATATACTGAGGCATAATATTGTTCAAATAACTCCTATTTTTATTCAATAGTTTTGTGGTTGTTAATGTTATTCATTGTTTTAAAAGAACAGTTTGTAGACGTAAACGTTTTTATCATATGAAGAGAGTTTGGAGTTGACATTTTTGATATCATGATTCAGACCAGACTGCGCTGAATTTGGCCCTTGGACTAAAATGAGTTTGACACCCCTGATCTAAGGGCATGCACTGATAGGTGAATTGATTAATCTAGATTACCAATAGGTGTCCGAGTGTTGTTTGTCTCTGTGTCAACCTTGCAATGAACTAGGCTCTAGTGACCCCCATAAACCCTTGTGAGGATAAAGGTGGTTCAGATAATGGGATGCTGTATTTCAAAAGGAAATTATTTTTAAAATGTACTATTTAAGAAGCCTTACATTACTCACAATTCACACATTGTTTTAAATTTTCTCTCATATTTTTCCTTTATATACAGTATTGTATACATTTCTTTTATCTGTGGTATGTTGGCCCTTTGGAATATTTCAGTATTTCTTTCCATTTGAGTGTATTTTTTGTACATGTTTACAGTCTAATTTTTGTGACAGCTGTTCTATAAAGTCTCTCTTTTTGCACTTTAAGAATCAGCTGCTAAGCAGAACAGTGTAGCTAAACTGATTTTCATTGTTAGCCTAACAGTGACAATAATGATTTATTGCATTAGATTGAATTAGATTATTTTCTATCATATTGTACCTGTGTAATATGATCATATGCTTTGTGTCTTTAGAGTCCTCTGTCTTGACCACAATCAAGAGGATACCTTTGAAATAAACCAAATCAACAAAGGCCTAGACTGGAACGGGCATCCACATGGCAAACCTATCTTGCCAGTTGTTGGTAGCTACAGTTATACTTGCGACTATTCAACTGATCACAAGTTACAGCTTTAAGAACTGCATCGAGGATCCCAAAGCAAAAGGAGAAAACTTCACCTGTATCAATCGAGGGCAGTGGAACATATCTGCCATTGTCGAAGACCTGTCACCGTCTGCCCTCAGTATCGTTATCGCAATTAATCCAATCTCACACATACCCAATGGAGCCTTTGGCAATTTTCTAAACATCACAAATCTTAAACTGGACCATAACCACATCAGTACCATTGGTGAATTTGCTTTTCGCAACTTGACAAAGCTGCAGTCTCTGAATTTATCCTGTAACTACATATTGGAACTGAAACCCTCTCTGTTTGAAGACCTGCGGAATCTGACTTTTCTGTCGCTGGCAAACAACAGGTTGAAGACGCTCCGGGTCAACACGTTCTCTACTCTTCACCTACTGGACACTTTACTATTGCGGCAAAATTTCCTGACAAATTTCTCACAGGTTGCTCAATCCATTTCAACCCTAAGAAATCTGAAGACGTTAAATCTTTGCTTTAACAACTTGACGTCTCTCAACAACTCAAACCATTCACTGCCGCGGTCACTCAACGTCTTATACGTGTGTAGTAACAACCTAATCAGGCTGGGCTGTGAATATTCATTTTTCAGGAATGTCCACATTCTAGATTTGTCAAACAATCCTAGATTATCAACTGAAACATTTCAAAGAGTGGATCTGAGCCATCTAATGTACATACGTCTGCGCTCTACTGCTGTCAGAATCGTGGAATTATTAAATACCACTAATATCAGGGTCGATCATGTCGATTTCACTGAAACTGGTCTAAAAAATGAGAGTCAGATCCAGGAACTTTGCAGAGTCTTAAAGGGTAAGGTCCAAAGGATGAAAAACTTAAATTTATGTCATAACGGGATTAGAAATCTGACGCTGTATGACTGTCCTGAAATCACTCATGCTGTGGATCTATCTTCCAATATGTTGAAAGAAACAAATTGTCTCAGTTTTCTCAAAAAACAGAACAATACAAAGAATTTCACTGCCGAGCATAACCGTTTCAACTTCCTCCCATCCTGCAGGACAAACAATAGAACAAATGTGGTTTCCTTCCACAACTTAGAAGATCTGAGCTACCGTTACAATCGCATCCTCTCGGTTAAGGCCTATGCTTTCAGTAACGCGCCGAATCTCAAGTCGCTGAAACTCAATATAAACACAATAGCCTTCCTTGACCATAAAGCTCTCAAGGGGTTGAAGAAAGTCCAGATACTCCGTTTGGATAACAACATTTTAACCGATTTGTTCAAAGACACCTTTGAAGATCTAGTCGACCTAAAAACACTCATCTTACGTAACAATCGCATTTCAGTCATTTTCAATTACACATTCCACAACCTCAAACAACTGCAAACTCTAGACCTGGGAGGAAATAAGATCTCTCATTTCTATCCACTGGGCCTTGCTGGACTTCATAGTTTGTCTGATTTATATCTGGATGGTAATAATCTCCAGCAGATTGATTCTTCTCTGTATCACACCTTTCACAATAAACTGAAAGTGCTGGATTTACAAGGTAACCAGATTCGCTTCCTCACTGAAACTGACACTTCCCCATTCGTCAACCTCACTAAACTCAGTGATCTGAAATTGGATGGACAGCGGCCCTATGGCCTCACTCTCCTACCACGACATTTCTTCCGCGGCCTCCACTCGTTACGCGCTCTGTATCTCACCGATAACCACATCACTTACATTGCTCCCGATGCGTTTGACGACTTGGTGGGGTTACGTTTCCTCACGTTGATCAACTGCTGCGTCGGCGTGGCACAGCTCCAATCGGGCGTCTTTAAAAATCTCAGGAATTTGACAAAACTTATTGCAGAAAATATGGGCATCCAAAACTTCTCAAAGGAGGTGTTTGGAAATCTGACTCAGTTACACACACTGCAGCTCAACCGTAATGTGATGCAGAGCATTGACATCGACGTATTGGAAAATCTCCCCAACCTCCACTACCTGGATGTACGCAACACTCCTTTAACCTGTACCTGCCAAAACACAAGGCTGCAGAACTGGACGCTCCATAATCCTAACGTTCAGGTGGTGTATCTCTACAGTCACCTCTGCCAAAATGACATCAAACAAAAATTCTACAACTTCAACACCAGAATTTGTTACATCGATCTCGGGGAGTACCTCTTCATCACTACAGCAGTTATTATTAGTCTGTTCACAGTCGCTCCGATACTTTACACAAAGCTCTACTGGAGAATGAAGTACAGTTACTACGTGTTTCGGGCCTGGTTTAGTGAGCAGTGGCGCAGACTCAGAGAGGAGGAGGAAAAGTGCAAATATGATGCTTTTATATCCTACAACTCCTCTGATGAACAGTGGGTGATGGAACAGTTGCTGCCCAACCTGGAGGGAAACGGATCGTCCTTTAAACTCTGCCTACATCATAGAGACTTTGAGTTGGGCCGCGACATTGTGGACAACATTGTGTCTGCCGTCTACAGCAGTCGCAAAACTGTCTGTGTGGTCAGTCAGAATTTCCTAAGGAGTGAGTGGTGTTCTCTGGAGATACAACTGGCCAGCTATCGACTCTTTGATGAGCACCGGGATGTTCTTCTTCTCGTCTTTCTGGAACCGGTTTCAGAGAGGCAGATGTCATCCTATCACCGGATGAGGAAGGTGATGCTGAAAAAGACCTACCTGCAGTGGCCTGGCTCTGACTGCACCAATCCGACACAGGCTCAAGACCTGTTTTGGAATCAGTTACGGAGGGGAATAACAATGGGTAGTCAACTAGAGATGGATGAAGATGAAAAACATGAAAATCTTGTGACAGAACCATCTGACAATGAAACTGTTAATCAAAGTTATTATTTGTTGCCATGAAAAAAAAATCAAAGAAGACACTCTTTTACTGTTAAATGGATTTGTTTATGTATTGATCTGATCTGAGCACTGTATTGTACATGTGTATGATGGGACCATGAATTGAAAAATCACATCATATGTATGGGCATGGATCAACAATGTCTTTATTTTCTTTGCTCAGGGTGCACAGCATGTCATTTTGCATTGAAATAATAAGTGTTGTCTTTTGACTAAAAATCCTGCTCTGTTAAGCATTGTTTATTACACGTTTAACAGTTACAGTTCTAACATTCAAAACTGTGTAAGATGTCAATATCACACTATAATACTGAGCAAAACTTGACAAGTTAAAAATGAAATTAAAAAGGACATTGGTCTTCAGACAGAGCATATCAACTGTATCGTTTAGATGAATGCTTTCATGGAGATCTTCACCCATTAATACAGTCTCATAGGTGGGAAGGACCAGTGTTCTGGACTTGGGAAAGAAGGTATGGTCAATGCTGAATCTCTGTCAAGCATGTGGGAGGGAGGGTAATTTCTTAAATCATTTTGGTGCATTCCAAGAGTCGAGGGAGGAGCTGAAGGGGGGCTGAAAGGCTGGAAGAGGCTACTCTGCGGAGGAGGGGAAACTGGGGAAAAAGCAAAAGAGAATATATCTGCAGCTTCAGATGAGCCTTGCTCCTGTAGAAATGGCGGTGGCTCAGTTGAGGGTCTGTGTGGCACATGCATGTGGTAAGAAGCAAAGGGTGGGATACTGTCACTGTGATGAAATCTTTTACTCCTCTCCCTCAATGTTGTGGTAGCAGGGGGACTCGTGACACTGTTTCTGAAGGAGTCAAACCTAGCCGGCTCTTTTCTGGGCCTGATGAAATTATTGTCCAATTGTTGAGACACTGGGAGTTTATCTTCAAAGTGTTTTGTATGAGACGGAGCAAACAAATGCTCACTTTCTCCTGATAATCCTTGAGACGGCTCAAAGTCCATGCAGAAATGGGGAGAGCTCCTACGACTGAAGAGGTCATCCAAAAGACCAACAGATTTGTCCACAGAGCTGGCGGCCCATTCTGCATCTGCAGCCTGTATGAGAAATACAAGATATATATAAAAAGAGTGTTTTATTATAAACATTACCTTGGGTCTGCAAAAGATATCTGAAAATAGGTGGAATAAGGGATGGGCAGTGTGCAATTTCAAGTCTTACCTCTTCAGAATACTTGTTTGACTCACGGTTATACTGATGCCTTTCTATTGTTTTGATAGCAGCCATTGTTTCAGCACCAAAACATGGCTGTCTGGTAGACTGTCCTTGAACTGCAGCAGTAACTGCATCTAAAATGCAAAAGACGGAGATAAGATTAGTGAAACCATAAATTGTTCTGCTGCAATAAATGCAATTATCTTCAAATACGTGGATCAATAGTTTTGGACCACAGAAACCCTAAAATACTGAAATAATAAAACAGAGGTTAGTCACAAAACTATATATGAATATAATAATATAAAGATGTTATACTCTTCCCTACAACACCATTCACAAACATTAGGTAAAAAATCAGTATGAAAAAAAATTAACAATAAAAATATGTGGCAACCAGCACAACACCTGCTTAGATTTATAGCAAAACATTTTAACATTATTTTAAACATTTTCATTTGAGTAAAAATGCTTCCTATTAGTGCTGACCTGTGCACCAGGATCCTCTTTCTTCAGTGATGACTACCTCCTGATCCTGGACCTGTCTTGGAATGGGTTCAGTGTCAAACTCCAGACATCGTTGCACTTCCAGGAGGTTCCTCTCAAGGTGTGCTCCATGCTTCTTCTGCAGGGCTTTCAATAGTACATCCCTGCTTTCTACCATTAGATTTCTTTGTCCCAGATATGGAAAATATACACTGCTACACAAGGTCGCTGCCAATGCACTCACAGACTGGTTTGTGGGGCGCGTGTGAAAGCTGTCACTAGTACCAGCAGTAGTGGAGCAGGAATGCAGAGGTGAGCTGGGACTAGGACAGTTGCTTTGTTTTGGATAAACCGGGGGCTCCTGGTTGTTTGGGTTGGGCTCTGGTGTAGGTCTCACCTGTCCCTTAACCTTTGTCTTCAGAGTTTTTTTGTAGCCAGTGGACGTGTGTGCTGGGTCACTGACCTTTACAGATTGTTTGGTCTTCTTGCTCTTCTTAATAACTTCATCCACAGAGCTGTGTTCCGGTGAGTCAATGTTTTTGTCACTGTCCAACATAAGCTCAGTAATTTGAGCTGGCCTTTGCCCTGGTTTTACGTCTGAAGGCTGACTACTAGAACAAGGGTTTATTTCCTCTTTCTCGTGAGTGTTACCCATGGCTTTTGCACTCAACTCTGCTTTTGCTTGAGATGACACAGCCTCATCGTTATCAGAATTTGACACACCATCAGTGTTGTCCATTTTTTGAATTTTGTCTCTGCTTTTTTCAAGTTTCCTTTGTTCACTTAATAGACGTTCAATATCAATAGACTTCACTTCATTGTTAAACAGACCGTGGTGTCCAATCAGACGGTTGTCTGTGATGATACTGGGCTCCTGTGCGAAAGGGGCAACACTGGGAACTTGTGCATCTATAGTTGATGAACGTCTAATAGGACGATGGCTGTGGAAGAATGAAATGTCTTTACTGATATGGCGATGGCAGTGATGATGACAGGATTTGGGCTGAGACTGTTCTTTTCCTCTTTCTCGTACTTGACTCCTTTCCCTGCGTGTCCTTAATCGTTTTATTTTGTGTTGGCAAGGTCCCTTATTACAATTTACACACTTGCATTCCACACTGGCTGTGCTTACTGGGCCAGCGCTTTGACCTGTTCTTTTTAATTGCTTGCAGAAAACGCTGAAGTTTTCTTTGCCTGATGACGCTCTGCTACACTTGTGGCTCATACTTGACGAAGTCCTGTAGAAACATAATGGCTAATTAATAAATTGTAGGCACCCAAGTCTTTCAAACATATTTACATCCTTTATGTCATATGACTAAATGTTTGAACATGTATTTACAAATGCAAAATACTGTCTACAAAACGCAGTGTTTGTTTTTGTCTACTGCTTATTTTCTAAAGCAGAAGACAGTTTATGGTGACTCATATACATAACTTGAAATAAAAAGTACATATATATTTCCACAAGATTTAACTCTTCCTCTCACATTTTGCTTATTAGGATGCAGTCAAACATATTAGTAACAACATTATGTTACCACACGAGTAAAACAAACATCCACAGAGTGACCATATACTTAAATTTTAAGTATATAAAACAAACATCGTAACGCACAGTTACTCTGTATTCTGTGCGTCTTTAAAGTATATGTAACACTAGTAGGTTAGCAGGGAACGACTTTAGAACACTTTGTAACTTATAGATGAATGTTACAAAGGACATTCATCATATAGTAATCATCCACATTGTAATTGATACATGTGTGAAGAAAATTAATTACAACATTAATTATTTTGCAGTTTACTGGGTTTCCCTATAGGAAAAGTAATCCTAACCTCTAGTCTAAGAGAGGTACAAATGTAAATAAAGTGTGTGTCATAGGATGAGACCTAAAATTTCCCAATGGGGACAATGTTAACCTTTAACCTCTTTAAATTCAGGTAAAGTATCTTCGTTACGCACACTTTCCTCGTCCTAATACTGAGAAGATTTGAAACGATGACCGGCCACATAAGAGTCCGGTTATCTTCTAAAAAATACAAACGACTGTTGTATTATTGTCGTGGGCTCAGGAACCGTTTGTGCTCTGAGTGTTAGCATAACCTTTACTTCAACAGGTGAAAACAATGTCAACCAACAGGTGCACCTTCGTTTAAAATACACACGAACATTTCAATGATAAACCACGGATGAAGGTGCAAATGAAAAGACCGAACAAACAACTGCAAGTCAAATTATACAACCAATCTATGAAGACGCTTACCGAAATATCCCTTTAGTTTCCTTATTTGAACACCAAGTGAACGTCTCGTTGCTCGGCAACGTGGTGCACAGATGAGGTTTACAGCGCACTACCAACTCCCATGAACGCCTTTCTGGGCGAGACCACTTACACAGACCAGAAGGTAAAGTCGTGTAATGATTTCGTTTTTTAACACTTAAACAATGTGTCCTGGTTCACTTTTTTACACATATAATAGTGAAGTTCAATAAAATGGCCATGTAATATTTGAAAAGCGCAATGTAAAGCAAACAAATTAAATATATATGCTGTCTCACATCACGTATTTTGGTACGGTCGGCTACGCTAAAGATGTAACTACTTCCTGGATCTGAATTGGGAGATGATAGCGATATTTTGATTTTGCGGATTCCGTTGTTCAGTAGTATATCGAATAATCGTTTCAAGCTTTGCTCGTTTCTTTTTCTGTTTTTAGCATAGCTCAGTCTTGCCTCATTCAGTGTAAATAATCTGCGTAAGCGTAGCGTGACTGTTATTTCTTTTTCTGACCTGTGCTAAACGTGAAGGCTAGCTACTGAAGCTAGTTCTGCCAGCCTCCAGAGAATTGAGCAAGTTATGATTGTAATATAGTTGTGAGTATTTCGGTTTTTTGAAGACACACAGCAAACCAACGAGACTGCTTTTCCAAATCCAGATAGAGTCAAGTCATGAATGCAGAAGACTCAAATCCAGCCGCCACACCCACTCCCTGTGAAGACATACAGGGAGATGGACGATGGATGTCAATGGTGTGTCAAACTACACAAATCTATAATTACCAGTATTTCTCATTCTTCATTCTCTGTTTTTTTTAGTTTTGTACTGTATATTCATTGTATGCTTTTGAGAAGTCACTCCAGACCAAATTTGCCAATTTATAGGTTTAATCAAAGCTTTATCAAAGTAACTACAGTTTGATAACCCTTTCAGTTTTATTATAACAATGGCTAAGTCAAAAGAGATTTTCCTCATTTTTTTCCTGTACAAATGTTCAGTGCTGTAAAATGCATTGAAATAATCTTTTGTTTTCTCATTGTAGCACAATCGCTTTGTGTCTGACAGCAAAGACAAAGAACCCGATGTCTTGTTTGTTGGGGACTCGCTTGTTCAGCTCATGCACCAGTTTGGGGTAAAAGCTCTTTATTTCTTCCTCTTCTTCTTTTGGTTTTTCCCTTCAGGGGTCGCGAATCACTTGTCTCCATCTAGCCCTATCTTCTGAATCCTCTACTCTCACACCAACTGCCTTCATATCCTCTTTCACTACGTCCATAAACCTCCTCTTTGGTCTTCCTCTAG
>JAPTHA010000009.1:8536940-8549188 GCA_029814585.1 Gymnapogon annona
TCTGTCTTGCTACAGCTAACCGTCATTCCCCTCCTTTCCAGGGCAAACCTCCACCTCTCAAGGTTCTTTTCTGCCTGCTCCCTGCTCTCGCTACAGATCAAAATGTCATCCGAAAACATGATAGTTCACGGAGATTCCTGTCTAACCTCATCTGTCAGTTTGTCCATCACCATAGCAAACAAGAAGGGGCTCAGAGTTGAGCCCTGGTGCAGTCCCACCTCCACCTTGAACTCCTCTGTCATACCTATGAAACACCTGACGACTGTTCTTACAGTCCTTATAAATGTCCTGCACCGCGCAAACATACTTCTTTGTCACTCCAGATTTCCTCATACTGTATGGGGAAGTTGCCCAATTCCTCTCTGGGCACCCTCTCATAAGCTTTCTCTAGATCTACAAGAACACAATGCAGCTCCCTCTGTACTTCTCTAACAACATCCTCTCTTTATTTAATGTCTGGAAATTTGTCATGTCCTCAATAACCACAAACACTTTTAGAGTGTCTACTGTACTGTTGAATAAAAAGATTCTTTGTCTGCAGATATGGCGGCAGCTGTTTTCTCCTCTCCATGCCCTCAATTTCGGAATTGGTGGTGATGCAACACAACATGTGCTGTGGAGACTCAGCAATGGTGAACTGGATAACATCAGCCCAAAGGTCTAAAGCGCAGCCAAAATTAGAGGACATGACTGTACTTATTTTTTCACACAAGAGATTGATTGTTCTTGAGTCCTGATTTTATGTAACATGGCCCCAAACTATCACGTTTGCTTAATCCAGTCTTTTGTTTATATTTTGCTGTAGGTCGTAGTGCTGTGGGTAGGCACCAACAATCATGGTCACACTCCTGAACAAATCTGCGGAGGAATATTGGCTATTGTCCAAGTCATCAAGAACAAGATCCCACATGCTCACACACTTGTACTTGTAGGTATTTTTGTGATCCATTCCTTTAAGGAATTGTTCCCTGCTTCGCATGCATTTTACTGGAAAACAAGAAATGAATTTTAAATGCATTGCTTCTCATTAAAATGAGAAGCAATGCAACCCTTCTTGAAACAACAGTCTGGCAGAAACAGTGCAAAAGTCTGTTTAAATATCACTTTGTGGGATGTTTACAGGGACAATGCCTGCTCTTGTACATCATTATTTATTGCATTTACATCCTATATCTTGAAGACTGCTGAAATTGAACAAAAGACAGTACCAGTATAGCAATATAAAAATACAATTATGAATAAGATAAAATACAATGAAATTTGAACAAAGTTTACTTGTGTAAGTTTTAGTTGCAAAATGTGGTAAATGCATAAAAGCATATACGACACGCACTAAAACTGAACCTCTGCCTTAACTCGTTACTAGTTTACAAGTTGCAGTACCAGTACTTGTACTAGTTGCAGACAGGAGCAGTGACCTGGCATGTCATGTACCGGGGAGCAAATTGGGAGTGGCTTGCCCGAGGGCATATCATATCAGGAGGGTGTATTTAAAGGATCTTATGTTTTCAGCTACATATAAAATATGTTATAATAAATAATGAATACTACCAAATCAATGGGGTGGAGATGCAGTAGACTAGGATTATTATTTATTTTTTTGTATTCTATACATTACCTTTTTTTCTAGTGTTGCACAGTGTTCTTCTGTATCATGAAAGGTGCTGATAAATGAAATGTATGTTTATAAAGTAACATAGAAATGGACATACTCAAAGCGCAAGTACAGTAGATGAGCATATAGCTATTTTAGTCTGTGTATGAAGTTGCTGTGTCTTATAAAGTCCTGGATATTCACGTTAGTCTTGAGTAATTAACACATTGCATTTCTCCTAATATGAACATTTTTGACATTTAACTTAGAGTGACATGCAGTGTCTTTCTTCTTCTTCTTTAGGGTGTACTGCCCAGAGGTAAAATGCCAAACCCTCTGCGGGATAGAAATGCTGAGGTCAACAGGCTGGTTCAAGAGGCTGTGTCAACCCTCACCCATGCCTCTTTCTTTGACGCTGACCCTGGTTTCGTCCACTCCAATGGTAGTATCTCCCACCAGGACATGTACGATTACCTTCATCTGACTCCTCAGGGCTACCAGGCTGTGTGTGAACCTCTGCACGCTCATCTCAAGTCTTTGTTAGAAAAACCTACTGAGAACTGAATAATCAAGGCAGAAAAATAACTACTGCAGTGGTCCTCATCCCTGTTTCCCAGAGAGCATCACTTTCTGCTCATTAACACCCTGAATGATTTCATTTCTAAATGTTCTGAGCTGTAGATTATTATTTTTTCAATTCCAGGGTTGGTGACCACTTTAACAGATTATGGGACCAGGAAACTGTCAGTGTCTATGATACGATTAGGAATTAAATGTTCTGCCCTTTAGAGAGAGATGAAGTGCAGCCTCTGTTTTGGAAAACATTGATTCTTGAATTGTGTTTGCACGGAAGGATTTAAAATAATATGAGATCTGAAGGTTGAAGGTTACTTGAGTTGAGACGCTCATAAATTTTTCAAAGCTACATTAAATATATGTTTGTATTTTATAGAATAACTGCCTTGACAAAACGAAGTCCCACGCTCTACTGTTTTGTTGGACCACCTTTAGCTTTGCATGCGATACACGCTCACCACAGCATCGTTTGAATAGGCTTATGTAGTGTCACAGCATTGTTTTACTTTAGACATTTAATGTTGCTAAAACTAAACTTGACCACCTGAAGCCACCCCAGATCATAACACTGCCCCCCACAGGCTTGTACTCTAAACACTAGGCATGATGGGTAATCGCTCCATCCTCCTCTCTTCTCACCGTGATGTGCCCGCCACTCTTCTCGTGCAGGGTCAGTCTGGACTCATCAGACCACATGACCTTTTTTTTTTTCCTGTGCTTCGTTCCACAGTCCAGTCTTTATGCTCTCTAGCAAACAGAGTTTAGTTCAAGAAGCAAGAAGCTTCTCACTGCATCAGAGTTTTGCATCTTGTCGCAGATTAAACTTAATCATTGCTGTAATTATCTAATGGAAGGATCTGAACTATTTGCTTTATTAAATCCAGATGAGGATTTATCTGGGTAGGGTGTGTTTCTCTGTTGGGCGCTTGTCGAAAGAAATCCTGTTACAAACTGTTCTGGTTAATGAATAAAACAGATTGCATTCATCTGGAGATAGCTTTATTTACTCTGTTGTGATGTCTGATGTCCTTCATTTTGTTTGGAAAAGTGTTCCTTTTCGTGTGTGAACATGGCAATCAATACATAACTGTTGTGTACTTGTTTTTCTTTTTTTTTTTTTTTAATGTCACTTTTACAGTTTTGTCTTTGTACCATTTTCTTGCTCCTAAGTGTACCGTCACTATGTGGGTAGATTGTGCAGTTGTATCATAGCACTCGAGTAGGTCGTGTTGTATGGATATCCAAAGTCACTTCCGTTTCAACTGTCTTTGGTGCAGGCTTTACACTAAAATGCTTCTGAGCCTTTTGGATAAGATTGTACTGCTGAACTTGAATTATGCTTTAGGTCTGCTGGTAATGTAAGCGATGAAAGAATACAATAAACAGAAGAAAAAAGAAACTGCTCTCAGTGTCTGTGATTGTCATTGTGTTTGTCATTGATGCGTGTGCTCCATTGTCAAGGGCTAACGGAATAAATCATCAGGATTGATTACTTCCAACGAGGTTCAGCACAAGTCTATTTCTGGCGATAACATCAACTGGAGACATTTGTCATGGTTTCGGGTACATTTTCTAACAGGCGCATATTTGAAACTTGAGCAGAGCTGAACAAGCCACAGCCTGAAGAATAAACAGCTAGACTCTACCTGTGATACTTTGTCGTATCTGTTGCAGTAATAACCATTAGTCTAATGTCTCTCAGCAGATGATCAAAAAATAAATCACAGTATCCTCACACAATAAGTGGGACAAGCTTATACTATGTAGGTTCTCACATTCTGACCATGTTATAAAAGGACATTGTGATGGTTAGAGTGGTCACAGTGCATTTCAAGGAGTTTGGACCGAGATGTGGCAGGCCCAGGGCTATTGTAATGGCTTTGTCACCTGTGCGTCCGTCTGTCTGTCCATTCAATGATGCAACAACATTATGGGAAGAATGCATTGACATATCTGCATCAAATTTAGACGTCGGATGCATCTTGGCATGGAAAAGAAGACCACTGACAATGGGTGACATTTACCTGCTTTTTTTCCAGCTTTCAAGCTTTGGTTTATCATTCATATTATCTTTTGGACTGCTGTGCCAAATGTTTTCACTGAACATTGTTTACGCCAATTGGATAAAAAAAAATGTTGCTTTATCAACGGGAAAATTTTAATTTGACATTTGAAGGGTTACCATAGATTTTTGGCTTTGTTGCTTTCATGTCCTGACTCTATGGGAGCTGAGATTCATTGGGCTCCCAAGTAATTTGAACACTATGAGCTGTCACACGAGGGTTGAAAACAGGTACACCGCAGTATCATGTGGGTCTCACAACAATGAGCCATTGCGCAAAAAACACGTTTGATTTGGCTGGTAAAAACACGCCAGTCAATCTGGACCTGGAAAAAAAACACGCCTTTTCTTTTATTCACATTCAACCACCATAGACGTTCTGGCTGGGTAAGATATGCTCCACAAAACTGGCAGGCCATGAATGTGTGGAGGTTAGAATTTCTGACATCAACACTAACATTTCTAAGAAGACACCAAAGCAGACATTTCATTCCCTGTGTTTCTCCAGTCAGTGCACGCTCTGGACATTTTTCACCTGAACTCCTGTACAAAAATGGGACGCTGGATGATTATTCTGTTATACATGCTCATGGTATACGCGGACCAGATCAAAGGTATTGTATGTTAAATATTAAAATGACACAATCTTATAGGCATTGTGCATTGATGGTATTTCTGTGCATTTTTCCATTTTCGAAGGTGTTCCTGAAACACACGGCGAGTCTCTGACTGACAGTCAAGCACGGTGAGATCATGTCTTTGGTCTTAACTTCCTTAACTTCATTCAATTTCATGTGATTATGAATGATATAAATCAGTGTATTTCAACTCAACCTGGTATTAATTGTAGTCCGACACCTCCTGCTGAAAAAACATTGACCGCTGCCAATCCAATCAGCAAAGTGAGACCTCAGGAACCCCTGTGCAAATGCAAAGGTGTCAGCATTTAAAGGATCAAACAAAATACTTCTTTGATTTATATGTGGTTGTGTTAAGTAGAGCTTTAATGAAGTTCTATGTATTTCTGCTGATCAGGAAAGGGAGAAGTGCTTGTGAATATTCAGTGCCTTTGTCGTCAGCCTGTTGGATTCAAGAGAAAGTCTGGAAAATGTGAGTAATCTGCAGTTACTGAGGTTTGAAAATAGATTTTTAAACAGTATTTTACTTGACTTATATCCTTTTTTTGCCTTATCTTTAAAAACAAAAGGGAGAAAACTGTGCCAGAGGAAGAAGTTTAAGGACACAAAGAAATGTCGTCGTTTTAGACCAAGGAAAACGAGCATCAGCATCCCCATCTAAAAATGACAGATGAGACCTTACTCTGCGATGGTCACCGCATATATTGTTTTTAACATGCATATTCTCATACTAACGATATTTCTTTGTATATGCATTACATATATTTGACAATAATAAAACTGCTCATTGCAATATTTCAGGAAATATTCATCATAATGTGTTTCTGTCCTTCAATAAACTGCACATGATTCACATGTTTGTTTTCCTCATTTTATTTCACACATATGTAAATTATGAAAAGAATACAATATGCATTAATTCCCACTTTAAAGATCATCTTATCCTACAAATGAAAAGACGTTCAGAGTAAAGGACTAGTTTTTGTCCATCCACACCAGCTTACATATCATATATAATAATAAAATATTATTATATATAATATTAATCAATACAGATACAGGTACAGATACATATGAACTTTATTCATCTCCTGGAGGAATTTCACCTTTTTTATCAGCTTAAAGAGAAAAAAAGAAACAAAACAAAAAAACAGCGTCCTTAAACCAATATTCCATCAACCCACAGATTATTAACCTGCAGTTTTACAGAGTCTGAAGACTCTTGTACTTATCTATTATGCATGAAGAACTTCACCTGCTCTTCTGGCTTTGGATGAAGAAGATGATCTGGATTGTTCAGGATGTCCTCCATTTTACTGCATGTAATGTCTCCATCATATGCCTCAGTGTATTCATCTTCTCTCCCAAATAGAACCAGGTATTTATACTTTAATTATGTCTCAACAGGAAATATCTGATCTGCTGCACCTGCTCATCAAACATTATAACACATCTAGTGCTGTGTATTATTTCGGTTCTAACCCGTGATTAAAAAAGAATGAGGAAAGTATGATTTAATTGAAATCAGTGGGGTAATGTGAAGAGGAGTCCAGCCAATGACAGCAGAGGGAGGAGCCACACACTGGCTGCCTGTTCTGATGCTGATGATGAAGGCTCTGGGTGGAAACAGGAAAACAAAAACATTCCAAGTCTGACAGAATAAATCTAGGAAAATTAGAGGTTTATATGCCGTTACTTACGGGAAATGAGGATTTGTGTGGTGATATTTTTGCTCCTGCTGGTTTCATTGTTGAAAGCCTGACAGGTGTATAGGCCGATGTGATCCTCACTGATGTTGTGCAGGTTCAGCTCTGGTCCTGTGGTGTTCAGCAGGTGTCCTCCAAAAGCCCACTGAAGCTGTGCTGGAGGACTGGAGTCGGTGAAACAGAGCAGGGACACGTTGGATCCAGTGGCGAAAGATCCTCCTCCAGTGAGGTTCATGTTTTCAGGACCATCTGTGACAGAGATGGAGAGGGTTTGAATGTGTGGACAGTCACATCAGTTACAGTGACCCCCCCCGCCCCTGACTGTACTCACAGCTCACGGTGAAGTTCACTGGGTCACTGGTGACGTTACTGACAGCATTAAACGCACAACACCGGAGCTGTCCCTGGTCGTGTCGGCTCACGTTGATGATGGTCAGAGTGGAGTTTCCCTCGGTGAGATGAACCCTCTCATTGGCTGTTAACTCTGAGTCACCGTTGAACCAAAGGAAAGACAGCGAGGATCCAGAGAGGACGGAGCACGAAGCGACGATGGACCTATTAAACTCCACCAGCCTGGTCTGATTGGTTCTCAGTGTTATGTTAGAAACGGGCTCTGGTGATGATGACACAGGAAGAGAAACATCAAAGTGTTCATCACTCAGTCATATGAGACACAAGGCCTTTCTCAGAAGACCACACGTAGAACTGAAACTACACTGAAACAGATGCACTTTATTTATCCCCTGGGGGAAACTTGTTCCTCCACCAGCTCAAGAAAATATGGCATAATGCGACAAAACCAACAAAAATCAAAAATAGCAGTTATGTTGTAATAAGTAATGTAGTAATGGCCTAGAATAGAATATGAAATAGAATATAATATATAGAATATAAGAATAAACTAACATAAAAAATGGCATGCACACACATACACACACACAATCTTTTTTCTGTCAATTTAACCTTTCTCATGTGATTTGCCAGCATTTGTTATGACATTATTCTGTCAAATTTGCAAATCTTGTATCATCCTGCGCTCCTCCATGTCTCATTGTGCTCGTCCCAAGCCCAGATAAATACAAGGGTTATGTCAGGAACGGCAGCTGACATAAAAACTCCTGCCAAATTAAATATGCAGATTGGATTTGCTGTGGTGACCCTGGAAGGGAAAAAGCTGAAAGAACTCATCATCATACTGGATTTTATTCATTGATCATGTAAAGGTTCATAAAAACACTAAAGAATACATTCAAAGGCTATCAAATTAAACACAGAGAAAACTGAAGAATAGCTAGATTTTTGAGCAAAGATATCAATAATTGAACAACTGTCATTTGTCAAATGCCATACGGGTGCATCAATATTGCAGAGGTTGATGGTATTTCCACAGTAACTATGGAGCATCTGAACGTTCAAATCGGTCATAATTGATGACCATGACAAGCTGACCAACTGCATTTCATCTAAATTATTTACATGCATTTTGAGGATTAATGAACCTGAAGTTCTTGACCATTTTAGATCAGTAGATGATGTCGGTTCTTGGCAACTGTCTGGATTTTTACAGGTTAAAGCCGCACCAATCAGAGCTGTCAAAATACACAGGCATTTAATGTGAACATTTATAACTACAGAATAATTCCCAATTTTATCTTCAACTCCTTCGAGTACAGCTTTAACCCTGCCTTTATGACCCTTCAGTGTGTGAAAGTGTCCAAGGTGGACGTCATGACCTTACCCAGTACAGAGAGGGTGGTATTGATCTTCAGTTTAGGGTCCATGGACTGCAGAGTGTAGACCCCTGAGTCGGCCACTGTGAGGAAACTCAGAGTGAGAGCGCTGGTGCGGACGTCTATGGACGCCCTGCCGGAGTGGCCGGGGAAGACCGCTTGTTGGTTTCCCACCCAGGTCAGTATCTGGGCCTTTCCCATCGACCAGGATCCACTGTTCAGAGATGTGGGAGGAGACAGAGACAGCGTCACATTTTCCCCGACCACAATGGGGTTAGCGGAGGCATGGAGGTCCACGGCACCACAGATCACGACCCCTGAAGATATGAACATAAGGAGACACAAGCGATTATCATGGAGGCACTACAAAGAAAATCTCTGTCACATAGGTTACACACAGATCAGTTTGTGTTCCATATATCAGAGATAAACAACTGTAACAGATCCTACCTTCAACTAAAAGCAGCAGTGCAACAGCTGGACTTGTCCTCTCCATATCCATGTCAGTGGTCTGAAGGTACCCTCACCTTTTCAGCTCTTCTTTATTCTGTCCAGCCCCTCTACCCACAAATACCTTCAAACAGCCCACCACTCCTTATCTGCAGGTGTTGCGGTTCTTTTGTTAATGTACAAAAGACATTACATTTTTTCATTTACCAATGGGGTGAAGTTCTGCCAATGACAAAAATAAAATGACAAATTGTGACAGAAGGTATGTGTGTCCTGATTAGAGCTACTGTTGTCAAGGAATGTTTTTGGTTTTTTTGTTTTGTTAAGTCACACACTGGAACGTTGAATTTCACAGCCACCTTTTTAAAGCTTCTGAAGTTTGAAGATTGAAGTCGGTCATTTTGAACAATAGTTTTTATGTTTGCAGTCTACTATTGCAGTGTACAATATGATGACTCCTAAATCTTACCCACTGAGCATGAATATGCACTCAACAAAAATATAAACGCAACACTTTTGTTTTTGCGCCAATTTTTCATGACATGGACTTAAAGATCTAAAATTCATTCCAGATACACAATATTACCATTTCTCTCAAACATTGTTCACAAATCTGTGCCTTAGACATATATATATATATAATTTGGTATTTCTGCATTTAAGTATAGTCATTTGTTAGTATGTATTTTTTGTTTGTTTTTTATTGTATTTTATGGTGTTATTTCTAATAATAATAAGTATTATTATTATTTCTTTGTGTTTCTTTGTATTTATATTGGACCTCGAGTCTGAAACAAAGATGAATTCAATTGAGTTCACTTGAATTGAATATTCCTGTCAGATATTAGGAAAAAACCAGTGATTTCTTACTGTACAAACTGAACACCATTCCACCTTTCACAAAACCACCACATGACGCATGAGGCATTAATGACACTGACATGGTGCAAAGTTCAGTACGAGTCATGCCGGTGTTATGAGACAGATGATTTGTGACCATTTATTGAGGAAACAATGTGATTGTGAATAGCGACATTGGAAGTCATATCGCATCACCTCTTACTTTGCTGAACAAATAGAATAAAGCATTTGTCAAATTTTTATTTGTGACAGTTTGTGTGAAAGTGAATTACATACCCATACATATTTAAATAGGCTAGTTGTTTCTGGGTGGTGTGCTCCATTTGTATGAAATACCCAATTTTAATCAAGTATTTTTTTCAGGTATTTCATTCAGGTATTAATTTATTTTTAACAAAACTGCACCCAACCATTTTATGAGTTATTTCTTAAATGTGTGAAAGTATTCTCCATATCATTCTCCATTATCCATTATCACCAATAAGGTGAATATCTCATTCACCTTATTGTGAATGAGATATAAATTTGAGCTTAGCGCCACCTTCAGGACATTCAACAACATGTTTAAAATGTACAACACCTGACAGATTTGAAAATCTGGACCTTTTATGTTTTCCTCAAAAACATGATTTTATTTAATTTTATGTTGATTAAAGATTCCAATGGCTGCTCTGAGCATGACAAATATCAACTGAAGTGTGTCATCCTGTTTTTTATCATCTGTTAACCTTGGTATTTACTTCACGAGCAGGACAGGCCTTGTATGTTTAACAGAATCCCTCAGATATGTCTTAAAACTCTTGCATCACTATTGGTTTCATCAAGTTCACAGTCTGGCAATGGTTACACAAAGAGGAATATGATGAAGTGACATTCATAGTGAAATATGGCTGGCCTTATTTCTGTGAGGAAAATTATGTAATTCTCTATATCTCATTATGATGGTGTTATTCGATGGTTTACAAAACGTAACAATGACTTTGGAGGTATTTCATACATTTTCTGGGTATTGTAACGGCTGATAAAAAATAAAAAGATAAATAAATTAAACACAGATGAAACCTCTTAAATATAGCAAGTGTTTGAGTAATTTGACCCCCACTGAATAAGGTTTGTTTTTTCCATCTGTTTCAATGAGAATAATATGATTAAACTCCATCTTACTGAAATAAATGTTCTATGTTCCCCTTCAATCCCATGCATTGGAGATCCCTTATGACATACAGAAGTGATCACAAGAAATGGCGTTTCAAATAGAGACTTACTTTTACTTCTGCCTCAGGTTAAAATTGCACACAGGGGGTTACATCTGGCAAAGAAAAGAAGAAAAGAAAGACAATTTCCTGTTGCACAAGAGTCAACGGTTTATTCCAACCACATACACAGTATTTCTCACCCTTTTCAGGCAACTCTATAAATGTCTTATCAGTCATCTTTGTTCAGTACTGTGTTTGTCACCACAGCTGCTCAAAAGAACAATACAATAATGCAGTGAATGAGTTAAACATAAATGATGCTTTAAATATCAAGGTATGCATTTGCTTCACCAAAACTGTTGTATGCAGACAAGTGAATCAGTAACATTCAGAGGTCAGAGGTCACCTTTCAGCTCTGTTCAGCGTGAGAAAAAGTCCAGTATTAACATTTAAACCTCAGACACCGTGAGTCACAGTTGGCAAATACGGTACATGAGGTGAAGATGGAACTGCCATATTGCAACACTTTTCAACAAAAGTTCATTTGTTGAACTGTTTTTGTCTTATGTAATATATCACACCAAATAAGGTGAGTGCAGATTTCTTTGCACCTGTTGTTCAAGATGATACTTCATTCATTCATTCATTCATCTTCCAAACCCGCTGCATCCTTTGCAGGGTCGCGGGGGTCACTGGAGCCGATTTAACAAAATGAATCTAATATTCAGGATGAAAAAAAATGCAGTGCCATATATGCAATACTAAGGTATTTCATGCAGCCCATGTTGAATTGAACTTATTGTGCAGCTTGAAAATGGCATCTGGTCTGATGATGGGGATGTTCCACAGATCGTCTGAAGTGAATGGAAAAAAAACCCCACATTATTTTGCATGTAATTCATTCTCCTGCTTTGTCTGTAACTGCACTTACAGCCAATCTTAAGCACCAATAATCAGAGGTCAGGGGTATTTTTCGGTGCAGAACAGATCCAGTGATTTGGTGAGAGGTGGGATGGTTGTGAGTGAACTGGTTGGGTTCCAGGTGTGGTATAACAAGTGGAAGTATGACATTTAAGAAAACATCTTCTCGAGGCATTTCATGACTGTTGATCTAAGTGCAACTGGGTGGTAGTGACTGGGTTCTGATGGGTGGTGTTTCTTGGGTACCAGCACAATGGTGGATGTTTTCCAGAGGGTGGCTACTGTGGCTGTGGCAGTCCTCCAGGAGTCCTGCAAGAGAGAGTGCATAACTTCAATGAGTTCCATTGCACATTTCTTAAGACTTAGACTAAGACTTCCTTTATTGTCATTACACACACAATGAATCTGGTAACGAAATGTCATAGAATTGGCAGCTAATAACACAAATAAATATGGAAAATAGAAAAGTGCACAGTTGCTGAAATGAATCCAAAGCCATGAGTGTCTGCAGTGT